>JNDT01001750.1:0-51183 GCA_000697055.1 Saksenaea vasiformis B4078 | reverse complement strand
TTTTTGAACCATTCGAATGCTTTTTTCGCGTTGCATTCTACACCATCGCCGTTATTATACATAACTCCGAGGTTAAATTGTGCGGCGGAAACGTCCTGGTTTGCAGCCTTCAAGAACCATTCGTA
Organism: Saksenaea vasiformis B4078; assembly: GCA_000697055.1. Classification (NCBI taxonomy): domain Eukaryota; kingdom Fungi; phylum Mucoromycota; class Mucoromycetes; order Mucorales; family Saksenaeaceae; genus Saksenaea; species Saksenaea vasiformis. The sequence continues at coordinate 51,058 of JNDT01001750.1, read as the reverse complement.
CGCTTTTTCTGTGTTGCGCTCCACGCCTTTACCCGCAAGATACATAGTCCCAACGTTAACTTGTGCCTGGGAAACTCCCTGGATAGCAGCCTTCTCAAACCACTCAAAGGCTTTACTATCGCTACATTCTACACCTTCGCCTTGGCTGTACATAACGCCAATGTTAAATTGTGCCTGAGCTTCACCTTGCTCAGCTGCTCTTCTAAACCATTCGAATGCCCCTGCATTGTTGCTCTCCATGTCGTTTTCATGAGAGTAAGCGTATCCAGACGTAAATTGCGGATTTTTAGTGCTCTCTTCATTCGTATGTTCGGAATGTCCTGCAGCTGTTGCACTGCTGCTCGTTACTCCTTCATCAAGGTTCAACATAACAGCAATGTTGAACTGTGCCTCGACAACGCCGTTGTTGGCAGCTTTTCCGTACCATTCCCGGGCTTTTTGACGATCCATTGTCACTCCCATTCCCTGATTGTACATATTGGCAACGTTAAATTGCGCCTTACCAAGACCTTGTTCAGCTGCCCTTTTATACCATTGGAAGGCTTTTTTATCACTCTGCTCCACGCCGTCACCTTCCTCACACATGACACCAAGAGCAAATAGTGCTTCAGAGATGCCATTCTCAGCTGCTTTTTTAAACCATTCATATGCCTTCAACGAAGATTGTTGTACGCCTTCTCCCTGATGATATATACAGCCGAGGTTGAATTGTGCTTCTGCAACTCCCTGGCAAGCTGCCTTTTCATACCATTCGATTGATGTTGCTATATCTTGTTGCACATTTCTCCCCTGTCTGTACATGTTGCCGAGGTTGAATTGTGCTTCTGCAACTCCCTGGAGAGCTGCTTTTTCATACCATACAAATGCTTTTGCCATATCTTGTTCCACACCTCTCCCCTGAAGGTACATATTGCCAAGGTTGAATTGTGCGGTACCGACTCCCTGCTCAGCTGCCTTCTTGTACCAGTAGAAAGCTTTTGAGTCGTTCTGTTCAACCGACTTCCCATCGTCATACGCGACACCAAGACTGAACTGTGCTTCAGAAACTCCCTGGAGAGCTGCTTTTTCGGCCCACTCGTGTGCCTTCTTCTGATCTTGTTCTACGCCCTTCCCCTGCCTGTACATATTGCTGACGTTGAATTGCGCCTTGACAGAGCCCTGTTCAGCTGCCTTCTTATACCATAAGAAAGCATTTGTATCACTCTGTTCCACACCTTCTCCTTGTTGATACATAACGCCAACGTTGAATTGTGCAGCTGCAGAGCCGTTCTCAGCTGCTTGTTTGAACCACTTGAAGGCTTCAACGTAGTCGCGTTGTACTTCTTTACCTTCCTCGTATATAACACCGAGATTAAACTGCGCATTCTCTACTCCTTTCTCGGCTGCCCACACGTAGTATTTGAGTGCCTCCTGTTTATCGAGTCTCACACCATTTCCTACCCGGTACATATTACCAAGGCGGAACTGCGCTAAGGCATGTCCTTGATCTGCTGCTTTTTTATACCACTGGAACGCTTTTGACATATCACATCCCACTCCTTCGCCTGCATCATACATTTTTCCATAAACAAATTGCGCTCCGGGATGACCGTTGTCTGCCGCCACCTTTAACCAATTGACCGATCTTTTTCGGCTGTACTCCGTACCGCCTTTCCGGTAGATCATGCCAATCTTGAACATGACGTCAACATTCATTTTAGCAGCTGCCTTTTCGAACCATTCAGATGCTTTAATGCGGTCTCGATTTACGCCTCGCCCTTCACTATACATGAGGCCAACCATGTACTGAGCAACGTCGTCGTCGTGGTCGGCTGCTTTCTTCATCCATCCAAAAGCTTTGATGTCGTCTTGCTCAACACCGCTTCCAACTCGATACATAATCCCAACATGGTACTGCGCTTTGGAATCGTCTTGTTCAGCAACTTTTTTTAACCACATGAAGGCTTCAGAGTCGTTTCGATCAACACCGTGGCCGCCTCCATACATAATGCCGACATTGTACTGTGCATCGAGATGGTCTAGATACGCAGCCTTCTTGAACCAATTCAACGCTTTCTTCGCATTTGCTTCTACATGTATTCCACGGTAGTACATATGCCCAAGACTGTATTGTGCTTCAGCATTATATTGATCAGCAGACTTTTGCAGCCAGTAAAATGCGTCCTGGTATGATTGTCGTACTCCTTCACCATAGTAATACATACATCCCAACCTACATTGAGCATCGTTGTCGCCTTGTTCAGCAGCTCTCCACAGCCACTGGAATGCTTTCTGAAGGTCCTTGTCAATCCCCATACCTTGCCTGTATTTGACTCCAAGGTTGTATTGTGCTTTGGCATTGTTAAGCTCAGCAGCTTTGGTAAACCATTTGAAAGCTTCGGGGTGATTTTTTTCCACGCCTTCACCATAATCATATAAACACGCAAGAGCATTATACGCAGCATCGCAGCCTTGACAGACAGAGTACTTGATCCATTTAAGCGCCGTGCTGTAATATCTCGTCACACCATGACCTTCTCTGTATGCAATCCCGACGCTATATTGCGCCTTTGCATATCCTTGATGAGCTGATCTTTTAAACCACTTAAGCGCTTCGTAATGATCTTGATGTACTCCCAGGCCGTCCCTGTATAATTTTCCCAAGGCATACTGTGCGCCCGCATGTCCGCTGCTGGCTGCTTTCTCGAACAGCTTAGCAGCTTCAAGGTAGTCTCTATTCACACCGTGGCCGTCTCTGTATATTATACCAAGGGCGCACTGCGCATCGGTGTGATTTTTAGTAGCTGCCATTGTAATCCATTCCAAAACCTTTGCAGAACCGTCGTCTAACCCCTTTTCACCTCTGAATGCGACTGCAAGTCTGTATTGAGCATCAGCATCACGATGAACGACTGCATCTGTGAACAATTCCGAGGCTCGAATATAATCTCCGCTGGCACCATAGCCCTTTGCATACAGAATCCAAAGTCTATACTCTGCGGAACTATCCTGAGAAATCGTCGATTCTGCGTATAGCTCCGATGCTGTGCTAAATTTGCGACCAACAGAACTCTCTTTATCAAAGTTACTATCGGTAGCAAAGCGATTTTCAACATCTGCCTTGAAGATATCCTCTACAGTATCTTTGATGGGTCCCCGAAGGAGATAATAGGTAGGGACAAGTTGTTTGAGTTGGATAATTATCGGATTTGTTGGAATAGACGCCAACCATCTTTCAATGTCCGGCTTAGAAAGTGATGGCGAAGAACGGTCGTTTGGAACATGAAAGAGCGAGGGATCACCGCCTGAGGCGCAGTAAACATTAGTACAGATTACGCATATGTGCAGAATTACCGAGAACTTTGTACCGCCGTCCCTTGCGTATTGCATCTTCAATTGTAGACATTATAAATTCCTGCTCCTCAGCTGACACGTAACGTGGATTCGAATGGTTACCACTTGCAACCTCTGCATCGCATTCAATCAAAACTCTTCCCCCTTTATAGTGTCAGTATTCATTTCGGCTTTTCCACTACGAATTATTACCAAGTACTATTTCTGTTGGATAGAAATATCCAAACTCTTGAAAGACTTGCTCAAGTTCTTTGTACTTCTGTGTTTGAGGAGTACATCGTAGAGCATTTGCAATTCTGCCGATAAATGAGGCACTTGGCCGAACGTCCCTGTGAATGCAGAGCCATTGTAGAGTTTGATTTACTTGCTAGTGTGAGCAGCGACAGTGTACCCACCTCGTAACACGGTATATACATCAAGCACCACCACGTGGATTTATTCTTTCGTGGGATTCCCTTCTGATCTTTGTGGTTGAACAATTGAGGAGCTAAGTGCGCTCTGAAAGAGGCATCAAACATTGCGCTGCACACTAGATCCATCTCATTCTCAAGTATATCTTCCACATAGTCTGTGTATATACCACTTCCACGCTTAAGATGATTATAAATAAAATCTGTTTCTTGGGAAGCTCCAGAGGTCGCTTCTCGTTGGTATCCAGGATCAGGTATATCCAAAGGAATGGAAGTGGACAGCTGACCACCAATCTGAATTCCCTGATTCCAGTGACCAATTAGACCATCAATCATCTCCGACGGTAGAACTCTGGGAGAATACATTCCAAGCGATTCAATGCGCCAACGAAGTCCGTCTGTATTACTGCCGTATTTCGCGGTTGCAGCAATTAGCGAAGCTCCAGCATTGAATAATGAAGGGTTCACAGCTCTCGGAATGTCAACCGCCATCTCATGCAACAATTGCTGTGGTGCCGTGCACAGATACACAACCAAATCTTTGCTTCCACTGCTAACGGTAGCTTGTAGAACTATGTCATCACCCACAAATACATAATCATTGTAGTGATCCGAGTTGTTCCGGGTAACTTTCCTAATATGGTTGTTACAGCGAGATTACTGGTATGCAAACGTATACTGCCCTAAGCTTACCATTCCTGAATGTATTCTGACGATAGCTGCGACGCCGTAACTACAAAGTAGTCTTCCCCTAGGAGGGTATCTTTGTCCTCAATTTGATGTAAAGCGGAAAATGCGGACGGCGATAGCGAGATAAATTTTTCGACTTGGCCATCCCAGAGGGGATGCAACAACCGGACATAGACGGTATCTCCGTATCTCACATGGCGACAATCACGGTCTCCAGACTTTGCAACGAAGCAAAAAGAACCTGGATGTACACGATCCTCGTACATGTCCTTTGAAACTCTAGTATGATCTAGGTAACATAGTACATGGTCTATAACAGAAGACGATGTTACATCCTGTTACACCAAGATGCAGCGTATATAACAATTATACCTTTCTCCTCCAGTCGCTTTTCTCCCGTATCCATAGATAATTGATAGTGAAAGCTGCATATAGGTGGGTTTCGATGGAGAGTACTCATGCTTGTTGCTGCTATTTCGATTGGGCAATTGTACAAGATACATCTGTCGTGGATGATCTTCCAGTTGTAGATCTCGTTAACCTGGGAACGTGTTTCTTGATCCAAGATTTCGTACAACGGCCTCATGTCTTTGAGCTGGATGACTTCAGGCTTCGCGTGGATACTCTCCTTCCAGCTTTGAAAACCATTGTGAAACAGCAGTTCGACATCACCACCTAAGCGTAGTATCCGTAAATGATCTATGAACTGCAGTCTGTAAGCAACCGTTCGTACCTGTAACTCCCCAATGCCTGTCATTCGACTTTGCTTCGATTATGTTCGACGCTAAGATACCAGCTGAGACAGTATCTTTGCTGTGTTGCAATATTTCTTTTGCGTCTTGTTGTTCCTGGTGTTCTAGCCGCTTACAAAGTAATCTACCGCCTTCGTACACGTTACTTCTAAAATTCATATTTCCAGAACCTTACCTAGTAAAATTCTGGATGGATAATAATAACCAAACCGTCCGAACACTTTCTGCAACGAAAAATACTTCTCTTCACTTGTGTCTGCTTTTAAGGCTTGTTGAATGGCACTCGTAAAATCCTCATCCCCTACGACTGATCCTGGCGGGATCTGCACCTAAATAAAGAATTAAACGCGGCTTTTCACCGAAAATACTGATATAATGATACCTCTGCGCAGGAAATGTACGAAATATCGTATTCTGCCGTTTCCTTTTGTTCATGAGACTCGATGGATTCTTGTTTATAACAAACACTAGCTGCTGCAGCGTCATATGCGAGGGTCTTGGGATATATGTCATGAAAGTTGCAATCAAGAAGTATTTCATTTTCGAAGTTATCTTCACTGACGGTCTTCGAGCACCCATGTTCCCGAAGTGGGCTATGAAATGCATGCTCATTGATTAACTTGAAGACGTTCTCTGCGTGTTTCAATTTGATTGCAGGATCTCTGGCAAGATTTCCATCAAAATGGAGACCATATGCACGACCTCTCTCTGCATCGGACAACGCGTCCCTAGAACCATCCTAGGCTAGAAGTCAGAGTATATGTCTGATGAACGTGTTATCACCTCTATTGCCAGAAACTTCCACCCTTTGGGAAAAGCCATTGTTGACGAGAAAAGATTACGGGCTTAGCTGCGCTTTCTTGGCTTTTACGCGCGCTTTCTTGGGTGTTAAGGTTTGTGAACAGATTCCGAAAGGTTACAACATTTATGCCACATGATAGGGTTGTACGAATAATAAGGCGACGTGACTAAACTATGATATGTGTCTTCGTGATGGCTGGGTCTCTGCTGAAGTTACATAGAAAAGAATAGAACTATGACACGGTTGCTAGCTATTGCGCGCTATTCTCTCAATATAGCAAACAAAGAAAGGATCAAGGCGCTTCCAGACGAGAAAGTTGCGTCTAGTACGTTGGAAGATCATATCGGAAGGTGGCTCAGCATTTAGAAGGTTAGATTACGGGAAATGACGGATAATGCCATCCTAACATACACAAATTTGATATTTACGTGGTCGGTTAGAAATCAACTGGGTGCGTGACACAGCGGCTGAACCTTGCAACACTCTACAACTGGGTCAATTAGTAACAGCTGCAATGTTATCCATTGTAGAAACGACTCTGTGCGTTGCTAGCTAAATCGTGCAAATTGCCTATATGAAATGATGATCATGTAGTGATCTAGGGATGTTTACAGGTACCATCGAGTTTCGTATGGGCTTTGTAGTAAAATGGGAGCTAAAATCTGTAATTACAAATCCGATGAACCTTGATCCTATTCTGTGCAAGACGATTATGTCTTCTCCGTCTTACAGGATCTGCATAGGTTTGCACCAGTTTAAAGAACTGTGTGCTGGAAAGTACTTTTTATTTTAACCCAGTAGATAGATAGGCACCTGCATAATGAGTTAAGTCAACTACAGTCTATTATGTCTGCGATAGACATCCAACGCTTATCATCACAAACAAGAACGTTACGAGATAACAAATATATTGTGCGGCCACAAAAGATAACACCCTTTTCTTGTTATTGTGCTTCTAGCCAGATCTGCTTGATACAGATGAAGAAAAGTTACGTAGTTCCCTACGGCAGTTCGATCATGCAAACCATGAATATCGCGAAAAGCGTACACAAAAGTTGCGTGGGCGCCCTGGAACGTGAGACATCAAATCCGAGGTCTCACAAAACTCTTCGCCAATTATAGCGATAGATACTCAAGGTACGATTGTTGGGCTACGGTTGAAAATCCATATCAAACGAGGATGAATACGTTTACCACTTAAGAAGCTCGTTTCTTACCTATAATGATTAAATTTGTTTATTTCAGACCATGTTAGCTATAACAATACGTATACCGCAGGACACAGCTCTGGAAATTGCTTATCACTAAGGCGATCAACGATCTGCAATGGTCTTTTTGCCATTTTACAGATTTCCACATTGTTGTCTCCCGTGCACCCGTGACATGGTGGAAGGTTTGTTCTATGCAACTCTCTACATTAGGCTTGATACTTTCATTGTCTCCGCCTCCTTCTTTCAAAGGCAAGAATCACAAACTGGTAATACTTTCCCATCAGGCACCTTATGATCCTGCTGATTGTTAGCCTGTCAAAACGATTCCTCCGCTTTTTGATTGACCTTTGTCGCTATTTCGCCACCTAGGCGTCTGCCAGATAAAGCTGCGCATCACTTTCGTTTTGATTGGCTACTTTCTCTATCCATTGGCCATCTTGATTAACCTTAGTTCCTTCATAACGTTCGATTCTCGGCATTCTCGAATGTATAATAGCCACAAGATTGTTTTGTTGTTCAACTAGAATACTATGGGACGGCAGCATAAAACGTAAAGCTGCATTTCTTTTCCTGACTGACTCTGAAAAGACAAAATGCGAAACAATGCATAAAAGTACATCCTTTTTTTTTGGGCTGGAGCAAACCTCCCTGAGGAAATACATAAACGTACATATGTCTCTAGTATTCAGGAAAAAAGTGAGCATTATCATATTATGCCGCCCACATATCGTTCTATTGGAACATTACAATGAAAAACACTTGTCTCAATCGGCATTAAGTTTTTACTGTGCAACTGTGTGGCACCTCATGCTTCCACACCGTGAGGCTTCCCTCTGAAATATCATGGTATCGTATAATAAGCGAGTGAAGCAGCGAATGTATGGAGATGTGGGAAAGCCTAGAGTACCAACATACTTCGCCGTATCGATATTCGCGTCTCAGCCACTTGGTGTCGTGCATGGGATGGTATTACAAAAGCCAACTTCATATTTATCAGGTGCCACATCCAGCGTGAAACACTTCTTTCTGTACTATGACTCTCTTCGATTCCATAAAAAATAGAGTACTCACTACATAGTTTACACAACAATAATTGATTATCATTATAATAGACCTGGCCGCGATATGCACCTTCGACAGTTGAAGCAACTGTAACGACGCTGTCTGAGCCTGACTTGCCGGAAAATTGGGACAAAGGGCTTACGTTAGAGGGTGATCCAGCAGAGCTGGCTGGAATCAAACTACTGGATAGCTCGCAAATTATTCATAAGAACTGCAGCTACTACACAGACGAAGATGTAAAAGTTTCTGTAAAGGGAATGTCGAGTGGCGAGCAATTTGAGAAGAATTTTCGGCTTGCAGGGGCGACTGAGATAGCCCATTTCAGACTGGGTGCGTTAGTTGGATCTACAAAGGATCGAAGTGGTCAGGATGACGAGACCAACATCAACTGCCGTGCAGCATATTACTTTCCATGTGCGGAGGCAAGTCCATGAAGCTACAACTAATAAGCTGAACGATACCATAGGTGATTCTCACGAGCATCACTGTTGAATTGGCTGAAAACGTTCGAAGCGCTATTGCCTGGGCGCTTGAGAGGAACACTGACTGGGACAGGTATACTGAACTACAGAGCGTTTTTCGCAAGTACGGTTACTTCTATCCCGAGAAGATTATACTTGGTAATGTTGCACATGCACTGCAAGTATACCACTCATCTGCTCACAGGCGGCAGAATATCTCACGAATTTGACTCAAGGGAAGAGACCAGCGTACAGAGGGATGAACAGAAGTCTCATGGAGAGGCCAGGTGTGGCACTTCTCAAGCAGGATTTGATGTCAACACCGCCACTGCCACACTACGATATAAAATTGAAACACAAGTTCGACAGAAAAAGAATTGCGAGATAATCGGTAAAGCAAATTGATACATGTAAAAAGATAGGAGACACACAAAGCAAGGCAGTCTCACCTTTCTGTAGGAGGTCATGCGCGCATGGCGATGGGTGATGAATTCGACCTAAAGTCTTGGACAGAGACAATCGATTCCGATCCAAAAGTTATCCATCTCAAAAATATCAGGCCAATATACCGTCTGTTAGGGTTTGACGAGGCTGAACGTGTCAGACAGATATATGAACGCGCTAGAAATAATTGGGCGATCTCATACAGCCTGCCGGTGAACTTATCGTTCCAAGGACGACCGGGATACATTTGCACAGGCAACGACAATTTCAGTTCTGCTGATGACCAGCGTAAGAGAAAAGAAGCAATTTTACATAGAACGTGCTGATCGGAAGACATTCGTGCAAATATTTAATACATCGCATGGATTTTTAGGCAGAATACTGATTACTGATAAGAAGAAACGAGCAAGTATCAAACTCGTCGTAAAGCCTAGTGCAGGGCAATTCCAAGATGGATTGATCAAATCTGGGGACACCGTGGGAGTGAAAATTATCGAGCAAGAAAATGACTGGAATCTTGTGGCCGACAGCGAAACAACCGGCAAACTTTTTTGGAAGTTGCGCCGAACGTTCATTTCGCTGAAGAAAGAAGCAGAGTGCGGAGCAAAGGACTGGTAATCTATAGTTCGATCTAACCGATTCCTTCTCAAAAGTCACCTAGGAAAGTCAACGTCAGTTCGCATGAAAATCCTAGCGGATATATCCGTCATGGAACGCAAGTGTTTTTCACAAATGGACAGGGAGATAAAGTCTACTACTTGTGCTCAACGAAGGACAAAGTATACGACATGGATTCTACTACACCGAAGACTGGCACAGGCTACGTTGCGGCCAAGAAACGTACTATTGTCAGTAGGGAATTACCTGAATGGATCATAGAAGAAGCAGATAGCAATTAAATTATATCAGAGCTGCTACCTGTTTGTTGCCCGCGTTGTAATAAACAATCATTCATGTTTTTCGTTGCCTCTGCAAGCACTGCAACGTTGTTCCATCATGAGAAGTGATCTTCGTCAATTACATCCATTTTTCATGCCAGTAAATGAAAAATTCCTCGATGCGGAACAAGTTTTATGAAAGGCTGGAAAGTATGTGCGATAGAATGGGTAGAATACATGAAATAATGTTGTCAGGGTTGATTACCACTTATTGTGGGTTTTCTTCTTCTGTTTTTTAATTCTGAGCTTCCGTGCCACTTTCGAGCTTCGTGGACCGCTTGTTGACACCTTCTTGGGTTGGTCGTCTGTCATGGCGTTATCGTCTGCAACAGTTGTATCTTCTTCCATATGGTCACCCACTTTGGGTTTATCGGCGGCTTTGGCTTGTGCCTCTGCTAAACGCTGAAGTCGAAGATCTTCAACAGGCTTGAATACAGTCTGTCGTTTGATAGCTGCTGCGAATAAGCTTCCTTTTGATCGTGTAATAAAAAGTCATTACCTCTGAATCTCTTCTTTGTGTTTGATCGCAAACCCTTAGCCATGACGTGATTTACAATAAACTTAACCGGAGAGGAAGGAAAAAAAAAACAAAAAAGAAAAATGATGGACATCAAAGTCCGTCCAACCAATAGCGAGAAAGTGTAGATTGTTCATCCCGAAGAGAGTAACTCAGTTCTCTTTCCCGTGTTCTCTCATCTCAAAAGGACAAAGAAACACAGGGCGAACATTCGTTTAGAATTGCACCACCTTATTTTGAGCTTGTTTGTGAATAACGCTTGCTTGTCTCGTAAAAAAAAAAAGGAACTATACACAATAGACAATGAGCGACCCTCTACCAATTAAATTTCAAGAGCATGCTCAGGTATCGTACGAGATGAATTACAAGGGAAGCATGTCTTGTTGATGCTTTCATTAGCTCCAAAATCTTGGCATCAATGCGAACAGTATAGGGTTCAACAGCCTGACTATGGAGTCTGAACGCTTTATCTGTGTACGCGAGCAAGTGAACAATACCAACCAAGTGGTTATCGTCGACCTTGCTAATAACAATGAAATGATGAGACGGCCTATCACTGCTGACTCGGTGATCATGCATCCTACTACAAAAATCATGGCCCTCAAGGGTATTTTGTCCACTCTTGCCTCCATTCATTGGTTACTGATCTTAAATCCCAGCTAATCGCCAACTCCAGGTGTTTAATCTCGAAACAAAATCAAAACTGAAAAGTCACCTCATGCAAGAAGACGTGGAATTCTGGCATTGGATTAACCTAAAAACTATTGCCCTCGTCACTTCTCGCTCTGTTTATCACTGGTCTATCGAAGGAAACACTGTCCCCGAAAAAATATTTGACAGATTGGACAATCTTACCGGATGTCAGATTATTAATTACCGTGCCTCTTCCAACGGAAAATGGTTGGTCTTGATTGGCATCTCGGCTGTACAGAACCGCGTTGTTGGAACAATGCAACTCTATTCCAGAGATCGTAAGGCTAGTCAACATATCGAAGGACATGCTGCTGCATTTGCGGAACTGCAACTGGACGACGCCACAACAACGACCAAATTATTCACATTTGCCGTCCGCTCCATTAATGGTAGTGCCAAAGTAAGTTTGTACATCTTGTGAATCAAATTTACTAATTACCATACAGCTTCAAATCATTGAAGTTGATCACGAAGCTGGCAATCCACCCTTCCAAAAGAAGGCGGTCGAAGTTTTCTTTCCTCCCGAGGCCGCAGCTGATTTCCCTGTCGCCATGCAAATCAGTCACAAATATAGTGTTATCTATCTTGTCACAAAAATGGGCTTCATCCATCTTTATGACCTTGAATCTGGTGCTTGCATTTACATGAACCGTATCAGCGGAGATTCAGTCTTTGTCACTGCGGAACACGAAGCCACATCGGGCATTATCGGTGTGAATAGAAAAGGACAGGTAAAAAAGATCAAAGATCTGATATAAGAGCTAACGAAGCCTCCTCTTGGACGCAGGTTCTGTCAGTGTCGTTGGATGAAAATAGCATTATTCCTTACATCATCAATACCTTGAATAATACCGAACTAGCACTTAAACTTGCAACACGTGGAGGTTTGTCCGGTGCTGATGATCTCTATATCAGCCGATTCAACCAGCTCTTTTCCTCGGGTGCTTATGGAGAAGCTGCCAAAGCGGCTGCCAAGTCACCAAGGGTAAGAGACTTATCAGGCAAGCGGAAAGATTTCGTATCTAAGCGAGTTTTGTTGTCCTTTAGGGTATTCTTCGTACAATTGAAACAATCGAACGTTTCCGACAACTTCCTGCTATGCCAAATCAGATGTCCCCAATCTTGCAGTACTTCAGCATTTTGTTGGAAAAGGGTGGCCTGAATAAGTACGAATCGCTCGAACTTGCGAAACCTATCTTGACACAGAACCGTGCACCTCTTCTGGAAAAATGGCTCAAAGAAGATAAGATTGAATGCAGCGAAGAATTGGGTGATTTTGTTAAGCAATATGACACTGTCCTGGCATTGTCCGTCTATCTTCGTGCCAGCGTTCCAAACAAGGTATCCATTCATGGATGCGTAGGTCCATTTTGATACTCATACTCTTGCCAGGTCGTGGTCTGCTTTGCAGAGAACCACCAATATGACAAAATTATTGCCTATGCAAAGGCTGTCCAGTACACTCCGGATTATGCTTCCTTGCTCTACCATGTTGCACGAAATGATCCAGACAAGGCCGCAGAATTTGCCACAGCACTTGTCAATGACAAGGATGGTCGTCTCGTCGAGCCTGACAAGGTAATTATCTTTTTTCTTGTATTGACAGGTAGACTTAGCAAGAATCTAGGTAGTGGATGCTTTTATGTCGCAAAATATGATTCAACAAGCGACCTCCTTCCTCTTGGATTATCTCAAAGATAACAAAGAAGAGGATGCCCACTTGCAAACTCGTGTTCTGGAGATGAATTTGATCCACGCACCTCAAGTCGCTGATGCAATTATGGGAACAGGCATGCTCACTCACTATGACCGTGTGACGATTGGATCCCTCTGTGAAAAGGCTGGCTTGTATCAAAGGGTAATTCCTAACGGATTGGTAGCAAGATATTCATTCGGATAGTATAGGCTTTGGAACACTACACTGACGTACACGATATTCGACGAATCATTCCCCACACGCATTTGATGAACACCGATTGGCTTGTCAATTACTTTGGCACGCTTTCAGTTGATCAAACACTTGAGTGTCTGAAGGAGATGTTGACATCGAACCTTCGCCAAAACCTTCAGATTGTTGTTCAAGTCTCCATCAAGTACGCGGAGCAGCTACAACCCCATAATTTGATCGATCTTTTCGAATCGTTCAAGAGTAATGAAGGTAAACGTGAGCACTCGGCCAGTGCATTATCTTATTCCTCTTAGGATTGTATTATTTCCTTGGATCCATCGTCAATGTCAGTCAGGATCCACTCGTGCACTTTAAATATATCCAGGCAGCATGCCGTACCGGAAATGTTCGCGAAGCTGAACGTATTTGCCGAGAGAGTAACTATTACGATGCTGAGAAAGTCAAGAACTTCTTGAAGGTTCGTATCATTCGGATATAGCGGGATTATTTATATGTGCTATGATAGGAAGCAAAATTGGGAGATCAACTTCCACTTATTATCGTGTGCGATCGATTCGGCTTTGTGCATGATCTTGTCCTCTATCTATACCACAACAATCTGCACAAGTTCATCGAAGTATATGTGCAAAAAGTCAATCCAGCTCGCACGCCCGAGGTGATTGGTGGACTTTTGGATGTTGGATGCGATGAAGAGGTGATCAAGAATCTATTGCTATCCGTTAAGGGTGAATTGTCGGTGAAGAAGCTATGCGATGAAGTGGAGCAAAGAAACCGCCTCAAGCTTTTGCTTCCATGGCTTAATATGCGTGTGACAGAAGGAAGCGCCGATCCTGAAGTGTACAACGCTTTGGCAAAGATCTATATTGACACAAATAACAACCCTGAGCCTTTCTTGAAGGAAAATGAGGTAAATTACTATGGATGCATGCCGCCTTCATACCAACATCTTAATAGTACTACGAACCACGCGTGATTGGAAAGTATTGCGAAAAGAGAGATCCATACCTGGCCTATATTTGTTACGAGAAAGGAGAATGCGATTATGAGTTGATTAATATCACAACTGAGAACTCCATGTTCAAGCACCAGGCTCGTTACTTGGTCCACCGTCGTGATCAGGCTTTGTGGCAGTATGTGCTTACCGAATCGAACGAGCATCGTCGGGAACTGATCGATCAGGTACGTGTACTCTCGGCGCGCTTTGCATTCTGTACTGAGGTGATGATAGATTGTTGCTACGGCATTGCCCGAATGCACCGTTCCTGAAGATGTTTCGGCTACAGTGAAAGCATTCATCGCTGCGGAGCTGCCCAACGAACTGATCGAGCTTCTGGAAAAGATTATTTTGGATAGTAGTGCATTCAGCGACAATGAGACATTACAAGATCTATTGATTTACACGGCCATCAAGGTAATGCTTCATGTTGCCCAAGGGAGGTTGACATTAATGCAATGGTTTAGGCTGATGCATCGAGAGTAATGGATTATATTAATCGTCTCGATAATTTCACCGCATCCGAAATCGCAAACACTTGTATTAACGATGGCTTGTACGAAGAAGCATTTACTATCTTCAAGAAACATAACGTGAACGCCAATGCCGTGGAGGTCTTGATTGACAAGATTGGCGATCTGGATAGAGCTTATGAATTTGCTGAACGCTCTGATCAGCCTGATGTGTGGTCCAAACTAGCCAAGGCTCAGCTTGATAGCATGCGTGTGAAGGAAGCAATTGGTAAGCCCACGTTGCAGTTTGAAAGATAGAGTCATTCATCGTCCTTTGCAGACTCGTACATCCGCGCAAATGACACATCCAATTACATGGAAGTTACACGTCATGCTGAACTTGATAGCAAGTACGACGATCTTGTGCGTTATTTGCAGATGGCTCGTAAACAATCCCGTGAACCATACATCGAAACGGAATTATTGTTTGCCTATGCCAAGACGGAACGGTTAGCGGATATGGAAGACCTCTTGGCATCGCCAAATATCGCACAGATCCAACAAGTTGGCGACCGTTGTTTCCAAGCACATTTATTTGAAGCTGCCAAGATACTGTATACCAACATTTCCAACTATGCTAAACTTGCATCTACTTTGGTGCATCTTCAAGATTTCCAGGGTGCTGTCGACTGTGCTCGCAAAGCTAGCAACACGAGTGTCTGGAAGGAAGTGAACTCAGTCTGTATCCAACAGCGCGAATTCCGACTTGCCCAGATCTGTGGTCTTCACATTATCGTTCACGCTGAAGAACTTGATGGACTTATCAGGACGTATGAGCGTCAAGGGTTCTTTGACGAATTAATCCATCTTTTGGAAGCTGGTTTGGGCTTGGAGCGGGCTCATATGGGCATGTTTACCGAGCTTGGTGTGCTCTACTCCAAATATGCTCCTGAGAAGATGATGGAGCACTTGAAATTATTTGTATCACGTATCAATATTCCCAAGGTGATCCGCGCTTGTAACGAAGCACATTTGTGGCGAGAACTTGTCTTCCTCTACGTTCATTACGACGAGTTCGATAATGCTGTCTCTGCCATGATGGATCATGCAGCTGATTCATGGGAACACTCTGCATTCAAGGAGATCATTGTCAAGGTCTCTAACTTGGAGCTTTATTACAAGGCACTCCGTTTCTACCTTAACGAACAGCCCATGTTACTGAACGATCTTCTTGCGGTGATGGTCCCACGTATCAAGCATGCACGCGTTGTCCAGTTATTTGAAAAGTCTGATAACATCCCATTGATCAAGGCATACCTCGTGTCTATCCAGCAGGTAACCTTATCGAGCTATTTTAAGTGACATTGGCTGATTTTATTATAGGTTAATGACAAGGTTGTCAACAACGCGTTACATGAGCTGTTTATCGAGGAAGAGGATTACGAATCCTTGCGAGACTCTATTGATCACCATGACAGCTACGATCCTATCGATCTCGCGAAACGACTGGAGAAGCATGAATTGCTAGAGTTCCGCCGTATTGCTGCTCATTTGTACAAGAAGAACAAGCGATGGAGACAATCTATTGCCTTGTCCAAGCAGGACCGTCTGTTCAAAGACGCGATGGAGACCGCTGCCGAATCCAGGGATAGAGAAGTTGCAGATGAACTTTTGCTTTATTTCATCGAGATCGGACGACGTGAATGTTTTGCAGCTATGCTGTATACATGTTATGACTTGATGCGACCTGATCGAGTGATGGAACTTTCTTGGCGTCACGGATTGAATGATTTCTCCATGCCATACATGATCAACGTGTTGAAGGAGCAGTTTACAAAGGTAATCCTTCTTTTTGCACATACGTATCATAATGAAACTAAGACACTGTTATCTGCAGCTTAATACGCTCGAAGACGACGTTTCCAATCTCAAACAAAAAGCAGAAAAGCAAGAAAATGACCAGAACAATGGTAAGCCGGAGGTTTTTAGGTTTCAAAGAATCCACATGCTGAACGCTTTTATGTAGCACCAGCACCTCCAATGATGGGTGGACTAGGCAACCCTCTGATGTTGACCGCTGGCCCCACTCCAGGTGGTATGCTTCCCCAACAATCACCTATGATGACGGGTGCATCCTTTATGACCAACCCAACAGGACAGTTTGGAGGTTTCTAACCTCCCTAAAAATACAACAACATAAATGCACATAGTTTATACTTAGGATATATCAGATGGCGTGGAACACACATTTTTAACCATCTCGTTTCTGCTTTGCGCATGAGAACAAAACTGATGAAATACGATATAAAAAATGAAGCCTACCTTATCTTGAAGTTAAACATTGTTTCCTTGAGATTATCAACTGTCCGAATGGGCTGCAAGCTCTCGATGGCTTCATTACTAAGACAAGGGGTGAGAAAGGGATGATCGTGTCTTCTCCAACGTACGCTTTTGGGGCAGAGACGCCTTCGATGGTGAGATTTAGTAGACCTGCATTTTCTTCGAATTGGTCTGTTACAGTGCTTTGTTCCAATCTACAGTTAGTCACTTGAAATTGAGGACTGTAGCTGTCGATAGCGGTCAATTCGGTTGCTGTCTCGTTCAGATCGACGACAATAAGATTATCTTTTGGTACGTCTGGAAATTCTTCGCCTTCAAAGACGTAATGCAACAGAGGATGCTTATAGGTATTGTGAACTTGATCACGTATAACCACAAACTGCGGTATATCCATGGCCCAAGACGAAGGAGAAATAGAAACCTCGTCCCTTCTTTGGGAAAACGCATTTCTATCGACGGGAAGTCACATGTCAGTAACCGTTCTAACCTTCGCCGCGCAGGTTGGACGAAGGCAACCGGTATCATTTGTTGGCTGATTTCAAGCTTCCTTCGTTGGTTATTCGAGCTCTTCAAGGCAAGATCTAATATAGTCATGGCCGTATCAGAGATAAGCGTATGTCTGATGGTGAACTCCGCATCGGCATAACGATGCCAATGCTATCACAGCTATAAGAAGGAGCTATTTACAAAAACATACTACATTGGGAAATGGAAAAGATGCTTATATACAACCATGATCTGGAATGATATATTTCCTCCCAAAAGGGAAGAATTGCATCAAAAGTATTATATGACTGCAGAGTTTTGACAGAGGTTTCCAGCATTTTGTACTACTACCTAAAACTATACACCTGCGTATAAGTTCTGACACTTTATGTATACAAGTTATCACGCATCTTCTTTTTTTGGCAATGCACTCGCTATTATCGTCGCTGGTAAATGCAATGTAATATGATTCACTCTTTTTTATTTGTTGTATGATGCTGTCTAAGCTACTGCATCTGGAAAGCTGAAATTATATATCTCAGTGAGATTGAAAAGTTAACTATCACTCACCACTGCTTCTGCTTGCCCTTTTGGGTGCGACCGCTGCCGGAAGCCTTGCGCTTTTGTGCCTCTTGCCTGCGGACACCTTCGTTGACCACAAGCGGTATAGCATCCGTCTCAGGATGGGCAAGCAGGGCATCGCAATCAACTGTGATACCAAAAGAAACCGTTAGTAAGACTTTCCAACAAAGTTAAATGATTAATAGACTATATATTACCATCATTGTTGCCTTACTCGCCATCAGAGTCGTCCCCGCTCTGTGCCGGCTTATCGTACTTGTTCGTCCGATGCTTTGATATCATCAGACGGGCTCCCCAAAAGTCGACACAGGCATTTAAAGGAACACCTTCCGGTACGAGCTTCTCTTCCAGTAGCTTGTACCCCAGCGTTCGGATGGAATTTGGGACCTTGCCCCAGGGAACAGATGACGATCCGCTAGCTTCTGGCTCCATTGCGTCCTTCATGGAGGACACGGAAAGTAGAGCAGTACTTTTGTGGTGGTTGTTCGAGCTTCCACTTCACTCTCCGGTAATGGCGGATCGGTTATCCTCCGATCAGGGTTCTATACAGACCCTAGCAAAACTGCTTACGGAGCCCTGTCTCATCGTCGACGGGACGAGCTTGTGATATTCGCCAAGAGAAACAGTCGGGCACGTAAGTACAGCGAGACTGTAATCCCGTCTATTGTCGGAAAAGAGAGTGAAAATACCAATAAAGACACTCTGGTTGCTTTTAATATTAGATGTCCCGACTATTGGTATGTTATCATTGCTCCGCCAACAATGCTTGATTAGAAGATGAGATGACATTCGCTGTCAGTAACTGCCGGATCTGACAGCTCCCGGCTGGATGTCCCTAATGGCTAAGGCAAAAGTGTAGGGATGGCTGCCTCATCATCATTGTCAGATGCAAATATGTGGAGGATCCTTCATCTTTGATTTCTTCGCAAAGCTTTCGGAATTGTGGGTGATAGACAACAAAAAAAAAATTTGGCAGCGACGCGCTTTTCATTTAACAAGATGGATTTCACAATGTCGTTTGCAGGCCATGTCGATGAGAATTCTCCGACAGAGTGTTGGTACAAGGATACACGTTATCGCTGTTCTTTTCCAATGTGATGGTTGTACTAGACAATCGCGACATGCAAGGGAACTATTTGTTTATGGGTAACTCCCTTTTCATACCTAACAATTGGCCAAGCCATTAGTTGAAACTCATAGCTATTTCCTGTGCTTACCTTCTGCCCTATTCCCCGTTTCTAAATCCCTTGGTCAAAGACGAATGCACGTAATAACATTACAGCTGCGGTTGAGTAGAAAAATATTGTTTTCAGGTGTTAAAGGGCACAAACTGTGCGTTAGCGATCAGTTGACGCCAAGAATCGTCGTTACCTCAAACTTGATAACAAAGAGGATCGCTATGAAGGGGTTTGACATCCTGATTATTTCTTCTAGCCTCTTCTGGGCAAGCATCAGATTCTGTAACAGTCTCACATATTTTAAACAATTAAGCAGAAAGAGTGTAGGCAGATATTTCTTTATCAACAGAGTATACAGCCTTACGCGCAGATGCATTTCCTTTGGATGTAGAGCCTCCACCTTTAAGTGCCAGCATGTTTGGGTCGCGAGCATCAAAATAGGACAGAAAATCCGCGCAAGTCATTTTTCATTTTCGCTACGCTAATGCAATGGAAAAAACCAGCACTTGGATGAGTTTTGCATGAATTTGATGATCTGGGCTTGAAACAATTGGAGAGAGAGAATACTTGCTCAGTTGTTTCTCTCGCATGACAGCCTGTTCGCGTAGTCCTCTGTAGATGACCAGTTTGTCAGACCTATAGTTGTTCGAGAACTGTGATGCATGCATCCATTTCGTATTGTGTACCTGTAATCCATTTTTAGCGTAGCTTATAAATCTCTAATAGCCGTTCTTTTGACGAACGAGTCCACCATGGGATACGCTCACTCGTACAGAATGGACTCTGCCTGATCTTATGCATGTCTCTTGAACATAGTGACATCATTTTTGGGTTACATTCTGATAGAATTCTAGTTTGGGAGGCTATCGTTCTGCTCAGAAAATCCCGATCCCGCGGTTAAAAGGTGTGCATGACGAAAGATCTCTGATAATGCACCAATCCATACTATTCTTATTGGTTCGCCGTCTTCATTGGACATCAAAGCCTTCATCACTTTTTAGCGTCAGAATTCTTAGGATAGTATAAGTTAAGCCTAAGGCGGAGATTACCCTATGATAGCCATTCTTTCTTATTGTTTCGTACTATAAACTGAAGTTGTTTATTTATGGAAGTCTCTACCGTATCTGCATAAGATCTTCAAAGCGATTGTATTTTTAAAAGACAGTGAATTAAATGTTATGGCATTTATCATGCAATTGGCGAAGGATTGTTTCATTCGTGCATCCTATTTTCTCACTAAAACACGCTTAGAACGTGTCATCTCCGTTTCAAACGTGCAGTGATTACTTGATCACCTTATCGTCGTGCGGTATGAGTATACTATTTCCCAGCTATTGCTCAGCGGCTGAGCATGCAAAAGCTCCCCTACTGATTCATCTGGTTTCCTTATTATCCGCCTGAATTACGTCAAATCGTTTAAAAGAATTTTCTGTACAACTTTTCCTATTTTTCTCGTGTCGTTCGTTGCATAACTTCGCTTGCTTAATTTCTCTGCTGATATGTAATGCCGAGTTACCATGCACGAAATGCGCCCTTTCGAGCACAGACAGCTTCTGGTTTCAGACTTGGGCATTCATTGTATCTCGCAAACGATGTTTTGTTATCTATGTTTGTAACGGAACAGAAAGCTGTAAACTCATTTGTGGCGCTGGCCTGTCTATACGCACGACGACCCAACGTATAAAAATAGACAATTTGAAGAGGAGATATCCATTTTCAACAGCAGCTACAAATTTGTACTATCACCCGTCAAACACAAGGAGAAGCAAATAACGTAATTGTAGCGTGATATCATCCATTAGGAACAGCTTTACTCTGTCGTGTTATGCGTAACGGGCTCTTAATTAATTCTAATTGAGAACGTTAGGCTAATAGCAATCAAAACGTTTTATTGTCGTATTTTCGTAGGTCCCACTGGTTTTCTCACTGGAGCTACAGTTAAAAAAGGGAGCTTTTTTCTGCGAGACAGATAAAGGGCTTCTCCATACTATGGTAATGTCCGTGCGGGGTTAAATAGGACGTGCAATTGAACATCTTAGAACAAATTTTACTGATTTGTGATAAGGTTATACACATGTACTTCAAGCCTCGTCAAGACAAATCATGCGAAAGTGGCTACTATAATTATCAGCGGAAGCTCGCTCCGATATGCTGGCCCCAGAGAGCCTTGTCCATTGTTAGTGCCCAAATTTAGACGCCTCTTTTTTCTTCAATCACTCCACGAAAAAGTATACTAATTCAAGGGAAAAAAGAGTGCGAAAGTATTTTATGACAACGTACTACGTGCGGACGAAACCCTTTTTTTAAGGAAAGAATAGAAGAATTACCAGCTGTAATCCAGTTCATCGGGAGAAACTAGCTAACGCTCTCGCACCTATCCGTAGGATTACATAATCGTTACGATTTAATAATGAAGAGACATCTATCTCAACCCTATAAATGGAAAACTACTAAAGGTTCCGTCAGTGCGTTGAAGTGACTGGCGGGGTAGATTGGCGCCGAAGCTCGAGAATGCTCTCCACGTACTCTATCAGCACCAAAGCCCCGGCTAAGGCAATGCACAGAGCCGCTTGCGCATTCCTGCGCGGTGCTGTATATTCTGCCTTTACTGAAGCATAGTGTGCATTGATGCATTCGAACGCGCCACTGATGGAAACTTGCGTGATATACTTCCGGCAACTACCCTGTTTGCTTTCGGGTGGATGTATCGAGGAAAACAATATGGGCAGGTCTGCGACGTGCAGTATTCATTCGTCATCGCTACAGGAACGTACTGCATGTGTTTATGTCGAAATTCCCTGCCGCCACGCCTGCTATGTTGTTTTATCCTGGAGCCGACACCTGTGCCTCCAGTCCCAATACACACGACAGGAACGATGTCCCTCGATGGAAATTTTTGGGCAGACTGCTTTTATAAGAGCCCTTTCTTTGGAGGCACTCTTGGAGTACACTTGTTGAGTTTTCCAGTCTTGCATTTGACGGTCATGATGAGCATCAAGGCTATTGTAGAATCCACGAATAGTTTCTCTGTACATATGCCATATCTATCCAAAAGGATAGCAAGTTGATCGAATGCCCGCTAGGAAGAAATCGCTACCTTCTGCGATTTTAACGATGCTCCTTTGTGACTACATCACATGCTTTATATAGATTATTAATCAATGCAGCGTAATGTTGAGCGAAATAAGAGTCGATCGAACTTGATGGTCCACCAAAGATACGTATAGCCTTACCAAAATCTACGAAAATCGCCAGTCTTTGATTTCAGTATGAAATGGGTAGTTATCCACGAAGAAGGATTAAATTGTTCATCTGCTCGCTGCTGACATCCTCAGAAATAGATGTTTGGGTGACATTTCAATGAGGGATCAATCTCATGCAAGTAAAGTTTTACGGTTTAACTGATATATTAATGACGTATATTCAGTTTTTCTTGGTGCAAACTTGACATTTCATGGGACGGATAGTTTACTTGTAGTGGCTTAAAAAATCAAGGATTTAATGCTATGTGTGCTGCTCTAGCTGAGCATGTCATACCCGGGTTAGTTTGAAAAAATAAGAATAAGGGAGAGCTTGGAGCGCATGTAACCCAGGACAGTGAATGTGAAAGGATGAGGTGATATAGCACCATAACAGAATGTTATCATCCAATCAAACGTCGCGCATAAATCATTTATCGGACAAGATCACAGGAACAAAGGGAAAGGGAAAAATTAACAGGTTGGTCTTCTTCCGTGATGTCGAAAAGACGAAGATCAGTATATTCATTGGGACAGAATGACTCCGAGGTGCCATTATCGAAAAGAAGACATGTGGATGAGAGTAGTTCTAGCCGACGTGTATCGAAGCTGGACCCTTGCGAAACTAAATGCATCCAGCGCGCTTTTCAATGTCGGCTGACGTCCCACATTGAGTCCTGTTTTCGACAAGAAGCCGAGAAAAGCCAGGAGCTGACTGATGAAAAAATTATCGACGCACTCAAAAAAAAAAAAAAAAAATTCGAGAGAGATATTTCTAGCACGAAATCGCTGCCTCGCGGGATTATGGATTTAGCCTGAAAAGCGGGTGGACATCCGTGAAAATCAGCCCCCGTCACGATTACGCAGCTAGATGGAGGCGGTATGTGGATGGCGTATTTGAAACGTCATTTGAAAGACCTTCTCATCGACGCAAAGAGCAAGTATACAAGATTCAAGCAGGAGAAGTCTGATAAGATCTTTACATCCTATAAGAGAACCTACACCGTCGACGTTCGTACAAGAGATATATTACGTGCAGACCTTCCCGCACAAAACAAAGAAGCTTTTCTTGAACGCACTAATCGCTGCTTCTTTCACGAATTCTCTCCTTGAACTGTACCAGCTACGATACTCGCTCTGCAATTGGATGCGGTGGCGATGTTCGGAATTTTCGCTTCAGACGAGGTGCCAGGGAATTTCACTTTACTCGACAGACAGGGAATTCCGATATCATCTGCAGCGTGGGCAGTATAACACAAAACCGAACATCTTGTCTTGTTTTTGGATGTGATCAAGATCAAGGATATCTGCAACGATCACCGATTGAAATTCATAAATCGCGTAGTATGTAAACCAGATGACACGACGGATATCTTTGGTGAACTACAGGAAAATGTGACTACAGCAATCTCCTTCGCAGAAGAACGAAGGAAACAGAGGTTGAGTAGCTCGTTTGATATGAGGGCGCCGGTGAACAAAGAATCTGTCGCACAAATGGATCGTAGGATCAAAGAATTTGCAAGTGTGGTCCGTGCAAAAAACGATGAACTGCGAAAAGTGAACGCCTCAGTGAGGGAGATGAAAAAGCGGAAGTCCTTCACAGAACTTAGTAAGATGAAAAATACACGATGCATACTCTACCAGGAACTCTTCACAGCAAAAAAGAAAATCTCTTAGATCCGAGCGTGCAGAAAAGCACCGCCTATTTTATCCAGAGGTAATAGGTATATAGGTCGTACAAATTCATACTTAACATAGCTTACGTTACACAGAAAAAAGAAACCAGAAAGTTAACCAAGCTTCCGCTACAGCCAACGAACCAGCGTCCTGCACATGAAGACTGTGCAGAGTACATAAAATATCGTACAGCTGCTTTCCGGGGGCAGAAAAGGACGGTCGTGACGTAGTATTTTCAGGAACTGACTACGGCATTCGCACAATGTCAACTACCGTACGCATGTCAAAATCCGAGTACAACGAGCGTATACAACTTTACAAGAAATTTGCGGTTTTAGACTCCAGCAGATATGACGAAGAAGATCTCTCGGAGATGACTAAAACTAAGACTGATCAGTGCCACGGGTCACGGCTGGAGAGCTCTTTCAAAGATCGTTGGCAAGAAAGCGCGGATCCAAAAGAGAAAGACGAAAGGTAAACCAATGAACTTCTTGATTTTGCTCTAACTTCGCCATTATATCAGAGGAAAAATCCTGCCGTAGTGAACGCTGAGAAATCCTAGCAGAAAGCTCAGTACGAACAGCAAAGAGCTCAAGAGAAATATTTGATGCGCGTAAGGTAGCGTGCTCTTCTCTTTATTTATCTATTATACGTCAAGTTTAATACTATCAATTTAGGTTGCTACTGAGCAAAGGGGAATATTAAGTTCATTTTATTATTCAAATCGATGCAAAAAAGAAAGGCGTGCGCAATGCATTCGCAGTACTTTGGCGTATGATCGATTGGGCAGCGAGGAGAGAAGATTTATTGAAGCTTGTGTTGGAAGTCCTGCCAAGAGAAGAAATCGACTTGTTATGTGCATTATAGCAGGCGGCACAGGCGTTGGCTCCTAGATGAGGGCCCACACAAAACGCGGTGGGAAGAAGATGAGGAAACTCATCGATGATACACGACAGTAGGCATCACCAATGAATACATGACTTCGCAAACACGCTCGAAACGGGGCAAGATAGGAGAAGAAAAAGCGAGAATAGTGTCGGTGAAAAGCAGTTCATTGTGCATGAATATGAATTGTCCCCGGTATCGATCAGGATGCAACACAAGGAATCGGGATGTGGAAGCTACATATTGTATAGCTATAGCTGGGTATCAGCAGGATGCTCGCAGGCTCCAGTTTACCTCCGTTCGATAAAAAAAACAGTCGATGCAACACTGTTCCTTTTCCATTTTACGCTGCTCCACCAGTGCATGGTGCGACGGCGGTCTCCGCTCAATAGTGGGAACACCTTCGGGATAAGTTAGACGACATCCAAGCACTTTTCCATTTACTAACTATGAATCATTTTTTATGCTGCTCGAATGAAGTTTGCGTCCACTGGAGACCAAGTTCATGTAAGTTGATTGGGCTTCTGACAAGCAATTAATGTGCTAAAGACTGCCTATTCGATTCTTTTTTTTAGAGCAAACTAGGCTCTTTAGGGACGGAAGGTTCATTTAGGGAAGCATAAAGTATGATTTACTACAGTATTACGTATTACACATTAAAATAGCATGTTATATTACATTAAAGGAGCACAACTCTATTCGTTAACCGGTGCTGCTCCGGAGGTACCGCCTTCTTCTGAAGGGCCGGGAACTGCTGCACTTCCACCGTATGCTTCTACGTTGACACTGGCTGTGCTGCTATAACTCGGTGTATACTTGCCGATGATTTTCTTGAGCGCTTCGGCGAGCTTAGTCCATGGAAATACCTTCACATCCTTCTCGATATTACGAGGCTTTGGATTAGGGAACCCCATGATCACTTTGAAGAACTCTGCGCTGTTCTCTTTTTGTTTGCTAACCGTAAGAGGTTTAAATCCTTCCAAATTACGACGTATCCGGTTTTTCTCTTCCACCGTAAATCGTACGCCTATCAGGTGTTCTAGAAGGTTGATGCAGTCGACGGACGTAATCACATAATCGTCTCGTTCCTCCCAGTAAATACATGAAACAATCGCCATATCCTGAAGGTGTTCACGTCTGTCTTCCGGGAGTTCTATGGGAGCACAACTGGTGGTGATTTCATTTCCTTCTTGTCGGCGCCAGAATCGGACAAGGCGCCGTCGATTATGCGTTTCTTCAGGTGTCCAGTCGCGCATCATGTCATTCAGATCGTTCTCAATACGTAACGTCGGGTTGTTGAGCACATGGGCGAACGGATTGTAACCTTCCGCAGCTGACGGGCCCCCTGAGGCCCCATGTCCAATATGCGAGGTGGCCGGTGCAATGGGTTCCATATAACTACTTGATGGTTGTATCGGCTGTGGCTGTGTGTGTGTTGGAGGTGGCATCGCATAGGCGCCAGATGACGTGGGTGGCATTTGTTCGACGGAGGAGGGATGGGATAAACCCGGACCCGGGTGACTTATCTGACTCAACCCAGCTGACAGGCTGCCAAGCGATGCTGTTGGATCAGCTCCAGGGTACGTTGAAAATCCAGTATCACTTCCAAGGGGTGGACGGTAAGGGTAGCTCATCATTTGGGCGGAAGCGACGGCAGGATCCGCTTATATACACAAATTTGGCGCGTGTGATTGGTCCAGATGAACAATAAGCCGTAAATTAATCACGCGAACCAAAAATACATGGTTTAGCGAGCGGAGCCAAAAATTGAGGAAGAAATAGACAAAAAGGACACAGATTTAGCACTGCGATCACGGTGATGGCATGCAAATAGGGATAAACCCGATTTCGGCCGACTTACCAAAATATTCTCTCGACCTTGTCGGAGCCTCCGCGGATGGGGCTTGTCCCTGTGGTGGCATCTGTGATTGGAGCTGTGAAGTGTACTGTCCCATATATTGTGTATGAGGTAATTCGTAGTAATTTGAGTAACTTGAGTATGCAGGTACCATATAGGCTACAGCCGCAGCTGCGGCTGCTGTGTCCTCTTCTGTAAAAGGGATGGCTCAGCTCCATTGTCTTCCCCCTGTCGGTTTTTTATTACCTGTCGGCATTGGTTCGTTCACCCTCGACCGCTTCATCATTGATTCGTAGTCCATTCTCAATTCGGCTGACGATCGTTTTCTTGATACATTGTAGCCGAAATAACCTACAAACCAACTGTCTAGAACTTCCTGTTGGGTTGAGGGGCTGCACGCGAGGATATATATCGGCACCCGCGACCAGTCAGCAGTTTGGGTCAGCTGCCAGTTCGGAACAGTGGTGGTCAACGTAACCATATCTGTCGTGCCGTCGCCAAGTAATCGTGTAGTTGCAATGTAAGCACCAAACGCAATCCGTAGTAATGACATTATGTCAGGATCAGGAAGTGCTAATTCCACTTGTAAAACGTCTCCTTCATTTCCTCGTTGCGGTCCATAACTGACAGATCGTGGTGGAGGAAAACGACTTGTTGACGGTTGAAAAGATTGTGGGGTAGGTGGTGGTTGCTGTGGTTGTTGTTGCTGTTGTTGTTGTTGTTGTGATGGTTGTGGTGGTGGCGGTGGAGGTTGTTGTTGTTGTTGTTGCTGTTGTCTATCGTCGTCGTCTGATTGCTGCGGGGCCGAAGACAAATCATAGTCTAAAAGGGAAAGGGAAAAGGAAAATGGTTTAAATTTTTCATCCAAGCATCCGGCGATCGACAGTTGTTACTTTGTGACATGGCGACTTGAAGCCCCGCAAGAAAATGGCAGTAAGAAGCAAAAAAGGATCAGTAAAAAGCTATCTACTTGCTTAAAACTGCAGTTAATAACTACTGGTACGAAAATCGTGAGGGTAGCCATATTGAACATGTTTTGAAACCAAAGACGGTAGAAACTGTTCGCCATCGCAATGGCATGTCAAAACAGAAAGTGCGCAAAAAAAAAAAAAAAAAAAAATTTGGTTCTTCAACTCAGGACTCTTTCACTGCAGCACCTCTCCACCGCATGGTTACACAGACATGTGGCTACCACGGAAACGGAACTTACCAAAAAATTTGTTGGACAGTCTTCGCGGAGGGAGGAAGAACAAAAAGCGCAGAAATTCAAAAATGTCGCATGTCGACTTCTGATTACCTGCAGATCGATCAAAAAATGTTAAACATAGTCAATCAGCAACGATACTTAAGCTTTGATGTAATAGCCATGCAAATCCACTGGCCATTCGGCTATCCTATTTGCTAGGGTTGAGGTTATTGGCTTTCCCCGTGATTGCTAGTAAAACTGCGATACCTTCACATGACTTTTTCGGACAATCACCAGTGAGACATTCGGCGGATAAAATTTCACCTGACAAAAACATGTTGCATAGAATCCTCTCAATTGTTGAGAGCTAAATGCTTCTGTTTAAATACATGGGTTTGCTTAAACAAAAAGAAGTAAATGATCGACGACGCAACCCATGCTTTTTAGGAACAATCACATTAAAACACCGCCCTGAAGGGTGGAACATTGTTCACAAAAGTGCTTGGCAACTTTTTATATTGTCAATTTCTTTGGTGACGTTAGTAGAGTAAAGCTATTATCATGTCATCGAATGCAGTACACCGGTCTTTTCCTTCTATTAACAACATTCGTCGTACTGTGTATGTCCAACTACCAATGATCCTATTTAGGCATTATCAAATTGCAATGGAGAACCAGATCCCTGGAATCAGGAGAAAAACTCTATTGACATATAAGCCCATTGAAAAAAGAAAAACTTGCTTTTTCATCAAGAAAACGAAATGCAGTAACCAAAGAATATGCCGAATTTATTGCATTTAAGAAAAGGTGTCTATGTCTATTGTAGGGATTGCTTGCTTCCCTCCAGTAACAATGAAATAGAAAAAATAAGGTTACAACCCAAGTGTAACAAAAGCTCCCATGATGTATTGCGGCGTTCTTTCCCTATCAAGTATGATGTGGGTACACACATAGTTCCTAAACGCTGAAAACAAAACAAAAATAAAAACGGAATAGATACGTCGCAAGGAACTTTTAAAGCACTTTTACCCTTTTACAGTAGTGTCAAAACAATGGGTCGGTAGATAAGGTGAACAAGCCTTGAACCAAACCTAACCCCAACACAACCGGGATTCTATAACGGGAATTTGCTGAATAGCTTGTTCTGCTCAGTCTCTATGATTAGGAAACGAAACTTCAATACAAATGGCATCTTCACTTCGAGTAGCCTAGCGCTGTCCTAGCACTTCTAGAGGTGATTTTACAATTGGAGCCATTTGCTCCAAATATAGGACGAAGATAATCAGTAATGTTAGTATTTGTTGAGTCATTGTTTGAGTTGGCTTCGGAACAGTTGCAGTGTCAAAAAGTAATTTCATGGGCATTGCCCAAACTAACGAATGTTTGACTATCCGCTGCTAAATTACAAGTGACAAAATAGCAGACATAATTGACGACCATAGCATGTGTTTTTCTTACAATGCATTTTTTGTTTAGTAGTTTAGCATAGGCGACCTAGATTCCGCATGAGCCAACCTGACTACCGCCTGAATGAATTGGAAATACGTTACGGACAAATGATCAAATATATGATAAGCATGGCGTTTTTTCTGGAGCTTTTTTTAATATTTCCTGTCACTCTCCATTAAAAAGGATGTACATACTTTTCTAACAAGTTTCACTTTGTGATAGGTACACAAACCACTGGATATGTAACAAGCCAATTTCAGCCTATGGTAACATTCTCGCTATATGTCAAAGAAAAATAGAGACACAAATGCATTCCGAGAAGGAAAGAATACATGTTACATAATCGGTTGATTAGAATTGAGCTTAGCAAAACAAGAGTGATGTAAAAATTATTTGGGGTGACACTTTTTTTAATTACAGCTTTGTCATCTCTAGTATACCATGTCAATGTATCCTTTTAAATAAAGGCAGGAACCCCATTTGAAAGAATGACTTATTCCAGATAAATTAGTAAGGATGATTTCAATAAACGGTTGATTGATCTTGTGGTCTAGTGACTCGATAACAGGATGTTTATCTGAAAGAAATGGATGATTATCTAAATAGGAAGTTATCCAAGGTCTTTGCTTTGTATAGGGAGTCAAAACGGACAGAGCGAATGTCTTGGCTATTTCCCCTTCATCTCAACTGAACGCGTCTACTTTTTCAAAGTCTCAGGTTAAATCTCCGCGAAACAGAGCTCATTTGAGGCCCACGTCGGGGAGAGAAGTCCCAACTGACTGCAGGTTTTTTCTCAACCACAACACATACACAGAATCACACACACTCACCTGTCTCTCCATACTCTTACACACAGACATATACAAGCTCACGGTTCTCTCGTAACAGTATCACTGGTATTGTCTTTTTTATCTCTCACTTTATCCTTTTTCTTTTTCCTTTCTTCATGTTTTTTTTATCACTGGACTCCATGATGTCTAAACCCTCATTTCACGGGTGATTTGGGATGGCCATGTCACGAGATGGCGTGGATGTGGGTGTCCAGTAGAACGATTCTTTTATCTTTTTTTGTTAATGTCCAAACATTTCTCTAAACTGTTGACCTACCCCTTCCTTCTATCTCACAGAACAAATTACCATTACTTCTTTTGATTCCATTCCACACACCCTCACTCTCACTTGCACATCTGCGTACCTGCATAATTTCCCTTTACTCCGCGCCAAACCTTGACTTGTACGTGTTCTTTCGCTTGTTTAATATAACCTGACGTCGCCATTTTTGTAGCCACAACAACAGATATAAGGTAGGATCACAGTGAACAACATTGCTGCTCACAAAGTACAGGATAATGTCAGAACAGGAAATCACAGAATCACCCACTGACCGAACAAAACGTCCTCGTCTGACAGAAGAGGACTGGGATTCGGATTACGAAAGAGACGGTCAAGATGATCGTCATCCAAAGCGCCAAGCTGTGACCGATCCGGAGACGAAGGCACCTCATTTTGCTGGAACTGCAACAGAAGGTGAAGAAGGTGACAAGAAAGAAGAATCAGCAAATAGTAGAGGAAGACGCAAGAAATGGGAAGAATATGGGCGTGATTCTCAAGAATCTGATGATGGAGATGAAGTCCAGATTGTCTTAGACGATACCCCAAGCAAGGCCACCACGCCCCCTCCCGCGCCTGCGCGGACCGAGCCTGAAGCATTACAGACCATTTCTATTCGGTCGCTTGTGAATTCTAAAGACGCTGGCGTTATTATCGGTCGGGCTGGTAGAAATGTCAGCGAAATTCGTGAGATGTCAACCGCCCGAGTAACCATCTCAGATATTATTGTCGGAGCGGTGGAACGCATCTTAACTGTGACAGGACCTGTCAATGCCGTTGCAAAGGTAATTTATTCTTTGTCAGAACAGCGAACCAGTCCTGAGCTTCGCCTTTTTTTTTTGGTCCTTTTAAAAAAGGCATATCGTTTGGTTGGTGAGAAGATTCTACTAGAACAACCGTCTACAGATGATCGACACGAACAGACAGTGACATTGAAGATTCTCGTGCCAGGTAACCGTATGGGCACATTGATTGGACGGGGCGGGAGTGTTATTCGATCAATACAAGAACAGAGCAATGCTCGATTGAATGCGTCAGAAGAACCTCTACCAATGTCGACAGAGCGGACGATCACCATCGTTGGTACACCACCATCGGTGGAGGTTGCTATTTACAAGATCAGCGAAATTCTGTTGGAACATCCGGACAGGAGCACAAACAACCTACAGTATCGGCCACAACCACAAATGGGTATGAATAATCGTGGTTATCACATGGCAAGATCAGCTGCTACAGCTGCAATGGGTGGCTACGCAGCTATGATGGGTATGACAGGTATGCCTATGAACGGTGCTAGTCAATTTTATTATCCTCCCGCGGCGGCCCAGTCTGCAGCGGTCTATGGAGGGGTGTCGGCCTCGAGACAAGCGGATTATAGCCACATGTCTGGCATGGCAGCTAGTTCGCAAGCGCAACAGATTTTTATTCCCAATGAGATGGTGCGTTTTATGTTTGTAATTAGTGCTACCGTATCTGACATTTTTTTTATCTTGCAGGTGGGCTGCATTATTGGTAAAGGCGGTAGCAAAATTAACGAAATCAGACAATTGAGCGGAAGTCACATCAAAATCGCCGATCCACATGGTGACACCAACGAACGATTAGTGACTATCACAGGAACACCAGAAAGTAACCAGATGGCTCTTTATTTGTTATATTCTCGCCTTGAGAGCGAGAAAGGCAGACTTGGAATGCGCTAACTTCTTGAACGTCTCCGTTCTTTCTTTTCTTTTCTTTCTTTTTCTGACTTTCTAAATTTGAACCACGCAAGTATGATAAATAAATGCTTGGCACAAGCGATTTCATTGATCGTATTACGGAGTGCTTGATTATCAACGATCGTTGACCAGTTTCTCGTGTTCCTATGTGGAAGTAACTTGATTTTGGTATCAATTTAAAAACATTTCGCGTTGGGACATAGCTGAAAAGTGCTTAAAGAGAAGATCGATCTTCTTCGTTTTTCATTTCAACGCTGTTCTCACAAAACGTCCAAAGTTATGTACAATGATTGATCACACATCTCAGATCACTCATATCTTTGTTTGTTATCTGTATCCCGAAACACGTCCGCTGTGGTGTAACTACTTTGAGTAAACGTTGTCACGCAAACAACATCATTCTTTTTCCATAACAGTTTCCCAGATGTAGAACCGTTTCGTCTTCTTTATAGGCCGTTAAAGAGCGCAAATACTCTCATAGATGCCATTGTTCCACAGATGGTGTTATTATTGTCATCGAGTCAGCTGCATCGGTCCAATGTTATTGAAGGATGTCAATATCTTCAGGGAGGAAAGTAAGACGGCACTAGACTTTCCGCCACTTTAATTCACGATTCAGACACAGATAGAAATAGTTCGTTTGTTTACAAAGAAGTGAAAGCTTCGCTTATGAGAAACCCTGCGTTGGTCAGATCACCCAGCGTACCATATCGTTTCTCTCATCGAGTGGAAGACAGCTGCCTCTAATAAACAAGATGCAAGTAAGAGGATAACACCGGCTTGAATCAGTCCTATCCACGAATGTATATGCTCGTCAACAAATTTCAAATACTTTTAGGGCAAAAGGTCGTTTTGTTTTGCTAGCTAGCTGAGAGTCGAAGGTCTTGACACTTTAAGAGCGGGCGGGAGCGGAGTACTCCGATTGTGGTGCAGCTGTTTGTGTGACTTTGCGACTTGTGAGCTCAGGCGCTCAGGTGTTCATGTTCTCAGGTTCTCTAGTCCCTATGATAATTAGGTCATTATTTATACCGTTACTACTGCTGGTTCTGATATGTGGCGTGCGCTCCTATCCAAGTGCACCAGGAACAGTAAGTTCCTTTAAGTACTATCCCTGACTGACACTGAGGGAACAAGTGCGATTTCAGCACAATGGACACCGTCGGCCATGGTCCGTCCAAAAGCAAATGCGACAAGTGTTACCATGTATCCGTTGAACCCAGTGACGATCCGTCACAACTTATCACAATCACTGTGTCGGGACCTCAGGCTTACCAAGGATTCCTACTGCAAATCAAGAATGAGAAGAACGAGACAGTGGGGGAATTTGTCGGCTATGACGACAATGTCTATGCACCTGTGGCCTGTGACGATGAGGCGGGAGAAGAGGACTACGGCGTGCTAGGTCACGTTGATGCCAACTTGAAGTCATGGCCCACGCGGGTTGGCTGGACCATCCCGGCAACACATACCTTTTCTTCGTTGCGCGTTCAGGGCATGGTGGTGGTAAGCATGGAAAATGCATGGTGCATATTTAACGCCTTCCATTTAGATGGATTTGGAAAATTATCACTTATTACCTGAGACACCGTTCAAGATCAAGCAGACACCAGTGATTGCATCATCTACATCGACTATAACATCATCCTCTTCTTCATCCTCTTCATCTATTGCAGCATCTACCACAACTACAATTACCACTACCACCGTCATCACGTCGCCTATGGCATCCATTACCCCATCCGATAACGACAATAACCCTAACCAGCTCTTTTTTCATATGCTTGGTATCATTTTAGGAATCTATTTTGTCCTGGCGTTAGCGCACTATCAATTACAACGCCGCAGAAGGGTGTACAAAGCACAGACGGAGCAGAATGCCCTCACGAAAGATTGGTGACATGAATGCGATAATAATAATAAGTAGAATAGTAATAAAAAGCCATGGTCACGCAATCTTACTTTCTATCTCCTCTTTTCTTCCTTTTTTTTTCTTCTTTCCTTTTTCTGCTGGGCGCAGCTGGTCGGCACAGAAAATTATGCGATTGCCGTTGTACCTTTTAGCATTTCCATTATTTGTTGACGCGTTTCCACAGTTCAACAAAGGTAATCGATCTTTGATCCTTTTATGCCAAGCAACATCTTTCTGATAACCCAACCAAGTTAACAGTTATTATCATAATGGAACTGCATGCCCGGCTGTGACAAAATATGATGTAGCCTGTCCTATACTCTGCGTGAGCGATCCCGGTAATTGTCCCGAACCCATTCGAACATGTCCCAATGGTCAATCGCTATGTGGCGATGGTTCTTGTGCTTCAAGTTGTGAGGGAATTGCGAACGTGTGTAGTTGTGCTTCTACGCCGGGAATAATTCTCCATGCCTGCAAAAGTATGACCGTCAATATTGATCACTACGACGCTGCCAACGCAGAAAAACAGACTCAGGAAAGGTGTGCCGCCGCACTCCATGTGTCAAACTATCCAACATGGGGAGATATCAACGTGCCGTCCGTGCCCGCCGCTTTGTGGAATGTTTGCAAGGCTCCAGCTGGCATGGTGTTTCCCACAGAAGGTAAAGGATATCACCACAACATTTCTCTTTTCGAACCTTATTGTCAGCACCCTTCGTCGTGTGTTACCTTGCCATTTATCTCGCCTTTTACGTATTCCTGGCCTTCTGGATTAGCTATAAAACCTTCCGTGAAAGAGTAAGGGAAGATAAAACAAACCAAAGCTAATAGGATTATCACAGGGCATCGCGCCGCGTATAGCACTGTATGAAGGGGAAAAGACGGGGATCTTGGACGATGTCAAGTTCAAAGGTTTTCGAGACGATTGGGTAGGCTACATCATGGCCTTTTACATGGCGACCGTCTCTCTCGGTTGGATCTTGTTCTTGCTTGTGCTTTCGTTAGATTATTATGGCTATGTAAGGAAAATGCTACTTACCTGCATAATAATTAATTTTCTTTTGGTCGGGATTAGGTCAAACGCGTGCCGTTTATACTGACGTATGGTTCATACGATCTGTCTAGCAAGGCATTCTGTGTACTTTGGTTCCTTGCAACAAGCTGGTACCTGGCAATCAATCTCGTGCGCAGCAAGCTACGTAATTTCTTTCGTCTTCGTCAGACGCTTGAACATGCTCAACATATTCAGATTGAGAAAAAACGAAAGGTGCTTCAGATGCTGTTTAGCGATACGGAAGAAACTTCGGCTGCTCTTCGGCGCGTGCAGCAAGCAGAAATATGGATCAGAAAGACGCTCGGATTTGATGTCCTTATTACTACAGTGCCTGTCGAAAGGACGAGCACAGGACACCGCTATATTGAATTTGAAAGTACTCGTTACCTATACTCCGCTAGCACTGGTATGTTTGAGCCATCCGTCATCGAGCTTGGGAACGATTCCAGCAGACTTCTAAAAATGCGGGACGGATTAACTACCGAAGAAGCGGCTCGTCGACAGGAAATCATGGGACCTAATTTCATTGCCGTGCAAATACCTAATTTCATAGTAGCCATTTGGCAAGAGTAAGTGTAATGCACCGCTTGGTAAAATATGAAATTTTCACATGATTGTTTTTTTTTGTTTAATTTAGGTTGACAGGGTTTTTCTATATTTATCAGCTTATGATTCTTTGGTGTTACTTCTACCTAGCTTACTGGCAAATCGGTATCTCGGATACAGGTGTTATCTTAATTGCCGCCATTATTAAGGTTGTAGTGAGGATCAGATCTGAGACCCGGATCAAAGAAATGGCTGAACACGTGGATTCCTGTCAAGTCCTGCGCGATGATGAATGGAAGGAAGAGTCGACAGCAAACTTGGTACCAGGTGACATCTTCCAGATTCATTCCCATCAGGTTGTACCCGTTGATGCCGTTATCCTCGGAGGAGATATTGTTGTGGATGAAAGCTCCTTGACAGGTAAAGGCCAAAAAAAAAAACGTTTATGGACATGTGCCAATGTAAATACAGGTGAACCACTGCCAATCCGCAAATTTACTCTGAGAGATGATGGGCAAACTTATGATCGTCATTCCAGCGGTAAAGTGCACAGTCTTTTTGCAGGTACTACGGTAAAGCAAGCTTCTTCGGGTGCGTTTGCCCTCGTCCTTGAGACACGAACAAACACGGACAAAGGCAAACTTGTCCAAAAGATTTTGCATCCTCAGTTGGTCTCCTTCATCTTCCATGAGCAGCTCAAGATGGTCTTTGCCATTCTTATCTGTTGGGCTATTTTCTTGCTGGGAATTGGTGCATGGTGGCTCGGAGGGACAGGCATGACTGCATGGTTTTACGGCACGCTCTGCGCTGCTCAAGTGATGAACCCTCTACTACCAGGTAACAAAAGCCATTCACTTTTTTTAACAGGGAAGAGCTCATCGCATTCTCTTGTAGCTATCCTTGTTGTGGGTCAGTCTGTAGCCGCTGGGCGGTTACGTCGAAAAGGAGTCTTTTGCGTCGATTTTCCCCGCATCTTAATGGCTGGAAAGGTCCAGGTGTTTTGTTTCGATAAAACGGGTACATTGACAAAAGAAGGTTTGGAATATTACGGAGTACATCCGTCGTACACAGAACATGAAGGAGATGCGACGTTCGGTGAACCTAAACGTAAATTTGATGATCTGAACCCAGCCGGAGAAGTGGATCACCTGTTGCGAATGGGCATCGCCTCCTGCCACTCGGTGACAACATTAGGCCAAGAATATATTGGCAACCCAGTCGATATTGTCATGTTTAAAGCCACTGGGGCCAGCCTCGGTACCGAAGATGGTATGGATACCATCAAAATGGTGCCTTCTACACCTGAAAAGCAGCCTCACACATTGCGGATTGTCCAACAATTCGAATTCCAGCATGCACGCGCATCCATGTCCGTGGCTGTCCAGGATATGCAGACCGGACGGATCCATATCTTTTGCAAAGGATCATTTGAGCGTATACACGATGTGTCAGATCCTGCAACTGTTCCATCTGATTATGACAAGGTCACATCCCACTTGGCTCGTGAAGGGTGTTATGTACTGGGTATAGCTCATCGTGATCTCGGAACAAGTGTGGACGTGGAGACAGTCCAGAGCTGGAGTCGTGACGAGCTGGAATCTCGCCTGAGGTTTCTTGGACTTGTGCTGTTTAAGAACCTGCTGAAAGAGGACACAGCAGGTGCCATTGCACAACTCAAAGAGGGAGATACGCGCACAGTGATGATTACTGGAGATAATGCATTCACTGGCGTATTCATAGGACAAGCATGCGGGTTAGTCCCTGCTGATGTTCGGGTCATTATGGGTGACGTTACCAAGGATGACCCAGAGATAGCCATGGAAAAACTTGGCGACAATATTGTATGGACGGATTTAGAAACAAATGAACCCGTCGATCTCGATGCAGCGTTACTAAATAGCGATCACCAGCCAGTAGAGCTGGCAATAACAGGCAAAGCGTTTCGTGCGTTGATGGATCAGGGTAGGATACGCGACCACCTTTTCTCCATACGTATTTTTGCTCGTATGACACCCGTGGACAAAATGCTGTGCGTCCAGCTGTTTATGGAACGCGCGATTACTGCCATGTGTGGCGATGGTGGAAATGACTGTGGCGCTCTTCGGACGGCTCACGTAGGTATTGCCATGTCTGAAGCTGAAGCATCTGTCGTGAGCCCGTTCAGCACGCCGCGACGATCGATTCAATCATGTGTTGATCTGTTGATCGAGGGCCGTGCTGCGTTGGCTACAAGCTTTGCAAGTTACAAGTACCTCATCATGTACGGTGAAACGATGGCCACCGTCAAATTCTGCACGTTTTACTACACCATGTCTTTCTCGCAGTGGAACTTCATTCTCATTGACGCTTTCATCACCATGTTCTGTGCCTTTGCTGTGACGCAGGCTGGTTCTGCCAGCAAATTATCACCTCATCGTCCAACCGCTCGTATTTTAGGGGTGGAAGTGATGCTTTCTGTTTTGGGCCAAATTTTCATCAATGCTTGGTTCCTGATCGGTGCTTACATCTGGCTATACTCACGCGACGATTTCTTCAGATGTCATGAATGGGATGCACGGGCGATTGATGCATCAAAATGGTGGCTTCTGGGAGACAGCTTTGAAGCTGATATTCTCACGTTTATCACTTTGTATCAGTTTGTCAATGCTGCATTGATTTTCAATTATGGCTACATCTTCCGCCGACGGTGGTACCGAAACTACTTGCTTGTTTTCCTCTGGTGCTTCTACGTTGCCATTGTCAGTTACTGGGAGTTAGCAGGTAAACCCGTTTGTAATTTATGGTTATGTTTTACTTAATAAGAGATTAGATCCCAACGCATTTGGATGTTTGGTACGTCTCAACTGTGGCAATCCTGATGTACTGGTAGCGATGGGTTACACACCGCCTGACGTTTACATTGCCCCTTATAACAATCTGATTGGTCATAATGTGCTTCCACGGCCATTTAGATATCAGCTGTGGGCATACTCTGTCGTAAATATGATAACGACAAATGCATGGGAATTAGTCGTGATTCTCGGTCCCGTTCGGAACTGGTTAAGAAAGCGCTATCCTCTCGAACGGCTCAAGATTAAACAATAGTCATCTATTTTTTATAGCTAGTAATCCCTTTCTTTCTTTATTTCTTTCTTTCTTTCCTTCTTTTTTCCACTGTTTTATAGGATTTGTGTCAATTAATGATTATCTTATGCTGCTCGAATAAACTTTGTATCCATCGAGGGGTCTAAATTCATATAAGCTTTGCAAATTAGTTGACGACATCTGTTAGCTTTTTTCCCTTAGCACAAACTTCACTCCAGATGTAAAAGAGCAAAAAATCGTTCAATAAATAAATTTAGTATGCATAGCATGATCGGTAACCATCCGATCTTGACATACTCTTGAAAATTAACGCATGTGACACACTTATTGCTGTGCCTGAAAACTATCTCCACTGTAAGCAAAGTGTCGTAAAGCTTAAAGTTGGGTTGTACCTAACACAATGACTATCAGGTCTTATGTGGTCGGGACCAAAAAAGATAAAAAGGTGATATCATCTACGTCAAGGTCTCTTGTGAACGAAACCCCTGTGGAAAGAACTCCATGATTGATAACACCCAGCGGTTACTTCTTGGATCCACACGGAACTTTCTGTTATCTTCATGATTGGGGGAATCTGTGCAACGTTAAGCCAAGTGGCGACCTTTTCTTTTTCTTTTTTAAATAAATGGTCGGCATGTGATTCATGTATAGAAATTTGGTTCGAGCGGCTGGACATATGTCGGATTGTTAAAAATGGACGATAGAGAAAAATTGCATGATAATGATGTTGTGAACATAGGATCATATTTTAACGCACGAAATAATGGTAAAACATACGATGTAAAAGCCAACCATCTCAAAAAAAAAAAAAAAAAAATTCCCATCCCACAACACAAATATATAAATCTCACTGGAAACAGAGTTGTTTCGATGTTATCAAGAAAACAAAAAAAAAAGAAATGGTTGTCTCGAAAGTCGCCATCATCGGTGCAGGTTCTGTCGGCGCTACAATCGCATATGCTTTGATGTTAAAGGACGTCGCGTCGGAAGTGCTTCTTGTTGATGTGGACCAGGACACTGTCAGAGGTCAGACGCTTGATCTGAGCGATGCTGGACTTGTCAGCAGTACCAAAGTCCGTGGCGCTACGATGAAAGAAGCAAGCCAGGCAGATATCTCCATTATCACCGCAGGTGCTAAACAACGTGAAGGTGAAGGCCGAACAGAGGTATTTTGCATCTCTTGTTGTGTTGCACAGACTTAACGATGAAACAGTTGATTGAACGTAACTATAAGATCCTTCACTCCATTCTCGGTGAGATGAAGCCTATTCGCCAAGATGCAATTCTTTTACTCGTTGCCAACCCCGTGGATGTCTTGACAGCGATTGCACAGAAACTCTCGGGGCTTCCTCGGAAACAAGTCATTGGTACCGGTACATTTTTGGACTCATCTCGGCTGCGCGTCTTTTTAGCCGACACGCTTCGTGTTAGCGCATCGGCTGTACACGCGTACGTTTTGGGTGAGCATGGTGATTCTCAGTTCATTGCGTGGGACGCCGCATCTGTGGGTGGAAGGCCGCTGTTATCTTTTCCAGAGGTTCAACAGCTCAACAAGGACGAAGTTGAGAAAAACATCGCTGGCAAGGCCATGGATATTATCCAGTTGAAAGGAGCAACCTACTACGGTATTGGCGCCTGTGCAGCCTCCCTTTGTGAATCCATCATTTTAAACAAATTGGAAGTGCGACCCTTATCTGTGTATGTCGATCGGCTGGATGCAGTTCTCTCGATGCCTGCCAAGTTTGGATGGGATGGAATTATAGAAGTCTACGATCTTCCACTAACAGAAGAAGAAGAGCAAAGGCTCCAAGCAAGTGCTGATTCCATGCGAGTTATTGTCGACAAATACCAATAACAACCTAAGCTTATTTATGCAATGTTTTTTCTTTATTGTATGGTTTGTACTTCGTTTCTCAATAATGAATTATGTCTGCACACCAATCAGTCATGCGTCCACAGTCTTCCATCCAAATGCTTTCGTTGGGCGCAACCATAGGCTCTATAGGCCAGACATGAACTGTGTCTGGGCGTGTCATGATGTCCACTTTCACGCGATCATCTTTAAGACGACGAATCATTGCTTCTATGTCAGCCTGGAAAAGTTCGGCACCACCGTACGACACGAAAGTAGGACAAAACCCTTCAAAATTGCCATAGAGCGGTGAAATGTGGGGATGACGAAGTATCTTCTGTCTCCCTTTTTCATTCAATTCAAGGAGCGCTGGAAGGTATGCCTCTGGGGCTCTGATACACACAACGTTTGGAGTAATAAAGTCCGTGCTCTTGTTGCTGATGTATGTTGGCGAGTGAGTTTCCAGAGTAACCCAAGGTGAAATCAGGACATGAGCGCGCGGCATCGGCAAGTCTTTTTCACGCATAATCAGGGTTGTTGTAGAGACCAGGTTGCCTCCGGCACTATCGCCCGCTATAAAAAAGTGTAACTATTTTTTTTTTTTTTTTGCTTTTCAGTCGTTCAGCTTTGATCGCTCACCCATAATAATTTTAGAAGGCTCGATACCCAGATCGAGCAAATAACGATATGCCTTGAGACAGTCGTCCTGACCTTGAGGCCATGGGCACTCGGGAGCCAAACGATAATCGATTGAAAAGATTCGTGCATTCACTCCGTGCTTTTTCTTTAAACGTTCTAGCATGTAAATAAATGAATCCATATAAAGGGTGCTTTTTCCGAGAACGAAGCCACCACCTTTGGAAACGGATGGATTAGACTGCTGTATTAAAAAAGAAATCAAAGTATTTTACCATGGATATAAAAAATGATAAGATCCATATCTCGTGCCGTACTTTCAGCGAATTTGACAGGATCCTTATGGTTTGCGATTTTATCGAAGATCCAGCAACCGGACCAGGTATCTTTTTGAACAGGAGGACTGAGCCAATCCCAGTGCAAACCGTACGGAGGCGCTACGATATTTCCGAGCTTTCTTAACTTTAAGACATGGAGCGCGACCACCCGCCGCACAAAAGCGCACCGTATGCTAAGCGGCACCTGCCAGATGATCCTGCGACCACACCTATAAGCTACATGCTCCACTGTAACAGGGTCAGCTTGGTCGGCCGTTGATGCCTCACGTATTCTATACCAAACTGTTTCGCTTTGTATATATTCGCGAAGAGCGTAAAAAACGCCGCAGCAAATAATTTCAACCCCACAGCGAAAAAATCCGACGCCAGCATGTTTGAATTTAAGAGTGGGAAAGGGAAAGAACGATGCGTATAGATCTTATAGGAAGTTTAAAGTTTGCGCCTTTATACTTTTTTCTTGTTTTTTTCACTGGAAACTTCGTGCTTGATGATTTTGAGTTGCGTGGATGCAAGTGTTGTCAGTCTAGGTGACAAAATTGTTATATTTGGAACAATGAATATTTCAGTAATCAGAAATAATACACATATAAACGAACGAGCGTATATGTGTATGCCCTTCTGTTTAGCGTCTCGCTAACCTTTGGACTATCTTTCACATGAAAAGACAGGAGAAACAAACATGCCCGTCGTGTCACCGCAATTTGTGATCCATTTTGCCCAGGGCTGAAACATAGAGTAACATCAAATACTGCAACTTACGAAAGAGTCAGCGGGAGTGCCCCGTAGCATTTGATTAAACCATTCTATGCGCAATTCATTCACATCAGAACTTTATTTTCGAAGGTTGTCATGGA
The DNA here is from genome assembly GCA_000697055.1 of Saksenaea vasiformis B4078. Taxonomy (NCBI): domain Eukaryota; kingdom Fungi; phylum Mucoromycota; class Mucoromycetes; order Mucorales; family Saksenaeaceae; genus Saksenaea; species Saksenaea vasiformis. The sequence continues at coordinate 8,409 of JNDT01001750.1, read as the reverse complement.
TGACTGTGCAGCCTGTAGATAGTCGCGCATCCGATAAGATTTTCGACACGCGTTTTTCATAGAGATGAATCGTTTCTTCTTCCTCAGCTTCCTTTTCTTCCCATCTCCGTAGCATGTTTGCCTTTCATATGGCATGTGTCACAAGCAAGAAGCAAAGGTTGACACGGAAGTTCCCCACACAAAAGATTAACGTTATCAAAGGACTTGCTAGGACAAAGTCACGACACCCGGTCATCGGCCTGCCTTTTCCCACGTAACTTGCAGGCGACCACTGGTGTACTACAGAACGATAGCATCGATACAAGTACTGGATATACGGCATATCCACCATTAGCCGGTGGCGCGTAGTGTTTATATAACGCGTTTAATATAAAATTGACGAGGAGAAAAGTGTTTCCATGTATGAATGACTTGTAGAGAAAGCGTGAAATGTAAGCAATTACTATGGGAAAGTTTTGACCGACAAATGCAGAGAAATGCAGAGAGCAAAGAGGATTACAGATCTCAAGTGTTTTCTCGTCATAATCTGCCATCGCAACGAGGAGATACGTAGAAACAGGTGGAAACACCGAGACCATTGCAACCGTTATCGTTGACAAGGGACTTATATAAGTGAGAGGCTTTATACATAACCAATTTTAAGAAATTGCGGTTTTTATGGATCACAGTATGTTCACTGATCACGATAACAAAGAAATGCAGAGGAATAGGCCGGAATACCGAGAGAGATCTATACATAAGTGTTAAAAGAGATACAAATCAATGTGCATAGATATTCACTGCGGGGAAAATAGTGACCCTAACAGCACTTAATTGGAAACTGCTCAAAAATCATACATCACTTACCTGGGCACCGCACTATATTATCTATGGTAGTACATGAAGGCAGACTATCATGTCCTTTAAATATTTCCCAAAGATAAGCCAAATTCCGGTCAACCAAACTCTGAACACCTCCTACTTATCATGCTTTTTTTCTGAAGCCTTTACGTGTATTCTGTAGTCCAGATAGATCAGGCAGTAAGGACCTTATGAATCCGAATACAATCCCCTTTTACAACCACGGTACCCTTCATTTTATTGCATCTCGATAGATATACTCTTTATAAACGTAAGCCAAATACTTTTAAAGAGGCATAACTGTAATTTACACCGCGCAATGAGACGTTAGAAGAGGCTATCAAGATCTCGTTCGCGATGACCCAGTGCAAACGTTTTTATTGGCCTAGCAGGTGCACACAAACGATGCATGAAGCTCGATACCAATGAGGCTATTGGCTGCCTGACTCGCCAGACATGTAACCCCGCCGTCCTTGCCTGTCCGAACGAGAGAGAAAGTTACTCGTCGAAATTCCGGAAGCTCGCACTCACAGTGGCATGCCTATGCGATAGATGAGAAGCTGTTGCCTTTATGTCGACATGGTCCTGCACATGTCATTGGACAACATGGATCCATTTTTAAAGCAATGCAGCGTCTAGGCACCGGTAATTATTCGGCGATGTCCTAATTCCAGTCTTGTAGAAAACAACAGTATTTGTTAACGACCAATTCCGCCCATGACCAGTCTAGATGAGGTTGATCTGTTTATGAAACGTATCGTAGCATGGTAACTTATGTCGCTGAGGCAAGCGATACCTGCAGACAGTAGGCAGCAATAAGTAGGATGACAGGTTGGGTTATGCATGACGCTATCCCTCAAAACTTCATGGAGGCAATGCAGATATACAGGAAGATGAGGAGGGAATATCTCCATGGTGATAAACAGCGTGGTGGGGAGTTAATATAGTATACCACGTTAGGACTCCCATGGTCCTGGATCGCTCAACTTTGTTTGACATTCAAGTGAATTTTGCACCAAGGAAGCATCATTTTTCACTTTCATTCAACGCTAAAATGTGCGTATTATGTTATCCTATGCTGTATTTCTGTCAAACGATGTTTCCGCTATCTGATAAAAACCTGCTCAGATAACGGTTAGGATGGGCATTTAAGATCTTGTCTTCTTTCTTCGGTTTCGTTCTCTCCAGTGAGGACACCATTCCACCTCATGCGAAGTCGATCGTTCACTTCTGTCTGTTGCTCAGCCTGCACAATGGATGTCCCAAACTACCTCAGTTGTGGTAGCGTCCTTTATCCATCATGTACGCAAATGCTGTCATCTATCTTTCACGATGCTGCTAGATGTTGCATCGCTTCAAGTCTTCTAATGCGCACCTACCATCGCCGATCGCTGCCATTTACTATTCCTTTCACATCGCACTCATCCGATTGGGGTGCCGGAGTAAATCTCCGCGAGCAAGTAAATTGATCTCTCATTTACTAACCATGAACGGATTTTTATGCTGTTCCATATTAACTTGCGTCCACCGCGGGCACACCAAGTTGATGTAGGCAGAATACGAGTCTGCTGCAATTTTATGTGCTGATGACCGCATATTCGATCCTTCTTAGGGCAGACTTGGCTCTCCATGGGACGTTAGATGTATGTAGCGCAGCGCAAAAGTTGCGTTCAATTAATATCAATGTCGTGCTACTCCCGACACGCGTTTCGTTGGCATGAATAAATGATAAGAAAAAGGAAGACAACCGGTTGTTTCGAATTCGAACTGTCCAATGACAGACAAACCATCTTTATAGAAACGAAAACGGAAATGGAACAGCTGGTCCAAGCTCGCCCCTGATTTCACTCCCTCCTCCTCGTTCCCCTTTTCTTAAATAAACATCAAGCATCATCAACTTCAACAGTCCGAGAATTTTTTTTATTGTTTACAATTCCACGATCCACTGTTGTAGCTTCTCCTTCTTCCTTCGCAACCTTAATATGCGTATCCTTGCATCTGTGTGCGTACTTAGTCTGCGATGGCGACCACCAACACTATCATCTAACGAGTATGAAGAAATGACAGCTCTTAAAGAACTCGTACGTCTTTGTTGCCTTTTTTACGATTTGATTCTTGATCCGATCATTAACCTGTCAATAATGTTATAGCTTCCACAACAACAGTTTGATTCCCGTATGGAACATCTTCGTCGCTTCGTTCGCACATCATGTCCATCCAGTCATATTGATTGCTACATATTCGTTTTCGCAATTTGTTGCATTATTTGCTCGGCTATGTTCTCACTTGTTGCTCGTTCGACGGATCTATCTATGTGGTATCCCTTGATCCTGCTGTTTATACCTGCTGCTCTTAGCTTTTGGATGAGTCGACGACGATCAATGCTCGTACAAAGAATTCGACACGTAAGGAATCTATTGAAGACTGGATCGAGTCAGTTGCTTATCTCTCCTTTAGTTTGAACGGACGCTCAAACAGACCCTCGAGGAATTTACAAAGACCGACGCATCGCATCATATTCGGTGGACATTCCGCCGACCCACGCAAGATGACCCGATACCACCTCGCTATAAATCCGCACGGCTATGTTTGGTTATCGAGATCATGGAATTGGATCCGGAGCTTGCTCTTCGGGATGAATTACCCTCCTACCAAGCAGCCATTCTGACACCACAATCTACCATCACGCTTCCCCCCAGCTATTCAGAAGTTGCAATGCATCCACCACTCTCATCATCATCATTAGGCGATCCAGCAAGACCAGAACCTGCTGTCATTTCCGCAAATCATTCATCTCTGTAACACTGTCATAAAAAAAGAAAACAATAGCCGATCAAAAAGAAACGAACGTGCTACCCGTATGCTTAGTTTAAATTATTCCTAATCACCTATTCTCCTACCGTTGCCGCTTTACACCAACATTGAACATCGTAATGAGTAAAGTATACTTTTTTTGTAATATTCCTACTTTGAAAAATGCTAGTTATTATCCAACGTTACAAATTTTGGGCCAGTTAGTACTGGTATATGGGGGGCCAAAGAAGGCTTGCATTCTTTTTGCGCTACAGAACTGAAAGCCCATAAATCTGAGCACGCTTTTCACCTCGGTGACACTGAAACCTATTTAAAGGCAAATGTTCCTCAGACGTTATCATTTGCAATTTTTAAGTGGCGATCATTCGTTGCTGCTGTGAATGGTACTTAAAAGTACCTAATATATATATATAAATTTTATGTTCGAGCACCTGATTTGTATCTGCATATCATTGATTTTTTAAAGGCTTCATAGGTAGGATTTCCACATGGATCTTGCATCATGTTCCTGCATTATCCCGTCCCAGCATGGAACCTCTCCTCAAGCTGTATGCAGATCAGTTAAGAGTAAGTACACCTGTCTCTCTCTCTCTCTTTCTTTTCGTAGAGTGGGTTAATTGCACAAGCAGTAAATATGGTATAATAGCAGGTCTCGACAGACAAATTTATTTGAGGATCCAGCGATGATTACGCGTTTATACTCGTTGAGTTGTTAATCCTCTGGATTTTCATCCGCCTGAGGGAAAACGTTGTCAAGCTATTGAATGCAGCCTCCTGGTTTTGCAACACAATCTTCGTGTGTCTATCCTATGAAGAACTTCTTTATCTTAGGGTCACATCCTAGATCCAGAGATTTAGCAGCAGTAGGATTGAACGTTATGACAACGTTGACGCAGCTGATTTTGACCGAAGAAAAAGGGTGAGATCCATGAAAATACAAGGTAACGATCAGATGCAGGAGATCCCTGACACCGTGTTAGTACTAAAATAATAGGTCGCAACTTCCAAAGCGTCATAGTAAGTCAGATTTATCCTTCAAATATAAACTATTACAAGCTATCAATACCAGCAACTCCCGTTTTGTCTGTTATCCAAACAAAGGATCCCGCATCTTGGGATTTGATCAAGATCCATGGCCGATACTCACTTGACGACTGATTTTTTGTTTTCTTTCCAGCAACCCTTTGGACTTATATCACTAATAGCTATCCACTACTTGGTTCTTTATGCTGTTGAGAAATCTGTCACCTGTCCAGAATCGTGTGATATCGGATCTATGCACCGGATGTGATGTCTCGCATCTGAAGGTTTAAGGTTGGAGGATGCAAATATTGCATGGTCAACGCTGGTATCGATAGTAATCATTAGTGTAGAATCTGGTAAGTAAAAAGATAGAAAAATGGATAACAAAGATAAGTCCTTGAGACTCGATAAAAGAAAATCGATTTTTTATTAGAACAGAATCCAGGGAATATTTATAGTGGTAGTAGGTTTCTGATCGTAGTTTTGTTCTTTATCATTGTGAACCAATCAGTGATTTTAGTTGACCTTAGAAAAAGTTTTTTCATGACGAGAACCAATGGTAAGGTCATTGTCCTTGTTCTCGGTATTCTTAGAATTAGTCTCTGAGTTCCTGGGTATAAAAAATCTTTTTACCAGGTTTCAGGTTGATAAGGTGTCAGATTTACGATCGCTACTTTAAAATTGCTGCTTTAGATAATGTGAAGATGTTGTATCTGTTGTATATGTCGAAATACGACAATTAGCAACAAGTGTGCTTCAGTCCGCAGTAAATATATAATGCCTTTTCTTTATTCATCGCAATAACGCAGTCATATCCGACACACTTGAAAATCTACGTTTGCTCAAATGCGTTGTATCGGATTTGTTTTAGACGACGTTACGATACACTCTTCTGGATGCAATTGCGTATAATATGAAACGCTGCTGCCACATAACTTAAAGTGATACATCGAGTCCCGTTTACCTTTCTCTCTCCTCGGATACACTATTTATCCTTGGATATTTCTACCTTTGAATATGCCGTCCGCAATGGAGATCCATCTGACAGTCAAAGCCAAACTGTTATGTCGTCCATCTCAGTTGTCATTGTTGAAATACGTGCAACGTCAAGAACCAGGTGGATGTACTATAACGATTGGCCAACGTGCAGAGAGATTCAAGTCCAGTATTGTCACATCCACTGTCAAAATCTATATGCTTCTGGCCGGGTCTAAGTAAGGCTCCAGATATAGTCTCGAAGTCCTGAAGCCCGTCCTGCTCCAACCGATATCTTCGTCCCTCGGAACCAAGAAGTATCCTGATCTAAGTATCTCGTTCGAGCTCGAGATGAAGGAGTGTCTCGTCTCATCCTGACTGAGGTTGTCCCGACTTTTGTAATAGAGAAATTGACCGTTATCATAGTTCAGGCACTATCTAATTAAGCAAGCAATGAGCTACTATTTTCATATAAGATTAATGTAAAAAAGGTTTATAAAGAGACATTCACGAACTTAACTATAAGGATCACAAATGTAATTCACAATCTAATGTCAAAATTGTAGTTGTTAAACTAATTTAATGTTGATTCTGTTTTAGTTATAAGTATAGCAGAATGGTAGACACAAGAACTGACAGTCATTCCAGTTAATATTATGTAATTCCATAATGCGGTTGATAAATTATTAACAAAACAAAAAGGAGAAAGAGAAGTCAAGCAGAATGCGCAAGTAGATTTCATGCAGCCAGTACTTCAAATAGCTAATGCTGATAGTGTGAGAGTCAGACTATAGGAGGATGGTCGTGTCTCATCGGAACGTCCGAAAGTTTAGTAAATGCTGCGTGTTCGCACATCACACGTCATCTCTTTCAAACGACCCCTTCTAAATAAAATGAGTGCGTCCTCTTTAGAAGCGTTTATGCTATTGTACAGTGGCGATCATTTCAATCGATCATATTTCTTTGAACATCAGCAGCCGCTCAAATGTTGTATATTTATTCGTCATCTTTTGATTTGGAAAACAATCTCATATCTATAAAACTTGTAGACATTCGCCATAAATTAACATGAAAAAAATAAAATGGTAAATAGAGATAAAAGAAAATAAAGGTAGATGTCCAGAAGTTTTATAGATATGAGATTGTTTTTCAAATCAAAAGATGATGAATAAATATACAACGTTTAAGCGGCCGCCAATGTTTGAAGGAATATAATCAATTGAAATGATCGCCACTGTACAATAGCATAAATACTTCTAAAGAAGATGTACTCATTTTATTTAGAAAGAGTCATTTGAAAAAAATGACATGTGATGTGTAAACATGCAGCATTTACTAAACTTTCAGACATTCTGATAAGACATGACCATCCTTCAAAGTAATTAACAGAGACAAAAGAAAATAAAATAATAAATAAAAATAGAAAGATATGACAGTTTGAAATAACAAAGATAAAAAAACAAGCATTTTATAACATGACTACTAAATTTTTTTTGATATTGTCGTATCTGACATTGATCTTTTACTCATAATACTATTTATGCAGCTCAATGTCATTATGACATATAAGAAAATACGATCATGTCAGTCTTATAATGACTTTACGAGATTATCCTAAGACATGTCCATACTCAGAGCACCAATCAGAACATATTTATTCATGATTCAGTTACTAGGAAATTCAGGAACAATAAGATCTACTCTTTCAATTCCGCTGTCTCTAATTTAACTGAGACAGTCCCAATGAACTACATTCTGAATTACTACACAGCTCTTCTTTAAACCAATCTCTAAAAACACTCCTTTAGATTGGTTAATAGACAATAGCGATATCTAAGACATAAGCTAACAATCTACTCTGAAGTCAACAAGATATATAAGTATCATCAATTCAGATAGAAAAGTTTTCAGAAGATTGATTTTTTTTTCTTGAAAATAAATACCAGTTTCACTGAATCTATTGATCCCTTTTTATTCCACATTAACAAGACATTACAGATATATAAGTATTGTTAACATTTCTAGTCATTAGTAATGTATCCAAATTCAAGTATGGGCGACGTAAAGTAAGCGAGACTCAAAAAAGGATTGTTTTTATTAAAATGATCATTGTACTGTTTAAATAATTTATGGTACTTGCGGGTAGCAGCGGGACAGAGGAGTTTAGAGATATCTTTAGATGATTCTTTACTAGATCAGGATCGTTATGTTTATCCTGGTTAATTGTATATTCTGTGTCCGCTGGTATCTCAGCAACAGATAGATAGGAATAAGACATGTCTAGAACCGCGTTCTAATAAAGTAATTACCTTCAGTACCTTTTTGTCTTACTCAAGCATAGTGTTCTAATTACTGTGTAGTAATGTAACTATGTCGGATACGACAATTAGTTAAAAATGACTTTTTAATTATATTTATGGTCTAATGCTACATAAAGTATTTTAATCCTAATTATTTTAACTATTTATCCTTTTAAAATTATTATTTTTCTTTTTAATATAAAAGTAAATAATAATATAACTATTTGAGTTTTTAAATTTTTTTTTATACAGTACTCCACAAAAGTGTCCGGATGTTTTGTACATTTGCATTTATTAGCTAATATCATTTAATCTACTTATCTATATATATTGTATGATAGCTTATTGCAAAGTACTAGGTCGCAGCTTTCTAACAAGCTATTATATATATCTGTAGCATATATACATCTAGTATTAGAGTAGATTAAAGGTAAATAATTTATCCAGACACTTTTGT
>JNDT01001747.1:0-51650 GCA_000697055.1 Saksenaea vasiformis B4078 | reverse complement strand
ATGTAGAATGGAAGCTGTGATAGAAGCAAAGGGGAAACTCTGCTGGGTATTGGATAGATGCAAAAAAAAAAAAATTAAGATGTATACATTTTTAGTCTACTCTGTCCATTTTTATGGCCTTTGTATAGCGACTTATGATGAACTAAAGCAGATCAACAAAAAGTACTTTTCTGAGGTCCAAAACAAAAAAAAATCCGATGACGTTTTCTTCGGGGAAGTATATAAACTTTTTACAGGTACAAGGAAACAAAAACACTCTCGCAGACATAATACTACGCTCCACATACGTTAAGATCGACTGATAAATGCGTCTTCAAATTCCTTTTGCTGTTGTTGTTGCTGTTGTTGTTGTTGTTGTAGTCGTTGCATCATCATCATTACGTTTTGATAACTATTCGCATCATCGCCACCCCCATACATGTTCATGTTGGCCATCATGCTCATATTTGCCGGGCTATTCATCATCATTGCGGGGTTAATCATGCCATTGGCCACCAAGTCGCTTGGGTTTACAGAGCCTGCCATATTCATCGGTGCAGAAGTCATGTTTGGTGATAAAGCATCTACCGATTGTGACATTGGTGATCCAGATTGCATCAGCGCGTTCGCAGGATTAAAGCCATTGTTCATCATAACATCACCACCTGCCATGGTCATAGCCATTGTATTGAGACCCATGGACTGCTGCTGTTGCTGTTGCTGTCGAAGCATCATCTGTTGTGCTTGCTGTGCCTGTCGTAGCATTGTTTGAGGATCCATCGTCATGGCTGCATTTCGCCCTGCTGCTGGCATACTGCCTGAAATTTTCGCATTATTAAGGAATTGCTGTTGTTGATGTTGACGCATGGCCGTTGCCTGTTGCCGTAGTACTTGTTGCAGCTGTTGTTGCTGCTGTTGTGATTGTTGTGATTGCTGCGACTGTGGTTGTTGCTGTTGCTGCGGCTGCTGTGGTTGTTGTGATTGTTGCGGCTGCTGCTGTTGTTGTGGTTGCTGTTGTGGCTGCTCCTGTGGTTGTTGCTGAGATGTGGATGGTAGCTGTTGTAGCGATTGTGGATTTTGCGGCTGCTGTTGAGGTGTTTGAGGTTGTGATTGGGTTGCTGTTCGCGGGATATGCGATGACTGTGCTTGTTGTTGCATGAATGGAGACGAGCTCAACTCTCTTGTGCTTCCATTACTAGGATTGGTATCATGTTCGTAGTTAAACAGTGATTGTGCGGTGTTAAGTAATGCATGGACTCGCTGAGCGATTTCGTTTTTTGGTGGTGGCAGTGGATCCAGTTGTGGTGGGACAGGTGCTTTGTATTCCTAGAAAAAGATGGTATTCAGCCCGCTGTTGTTGATGATACTGTCCATGCTAACCTCGCCCGGTTTTATCATGGATATGTCAGCCATGGTCGCAAGATACGTCAAGTTTGACTGCAAGCGTTTCTGGTATCTATCCGACTATGAGTACCGTTCATACCCATTTCCCATCATTTCACATACATTTCCATGTCGGGATCCTGCGGCATTTTGCTGTGGTGTTCAATCCACATACGAATCAACTCTTGGTTCATGGCCAGGATCTTCGAGAATACCGAATCTCAGATACTTTTTATCGTAAAACTGGATGACTTACTGTTTCTACTCGTTTTGCGTTCAACTCAATATCAACCTGCCTGGATACTATTTTGCCTTCTGTTCCAAGGTTTGTAGTCGCGGAACTTGCGTCAGCAACGCTGGAAGAACTACTGGCAGGAAACGAGGCAGGATTTGTAGGTGTTGCTGAGAGTGATTTCTGCAATTGTTGTTGCTGCATCATCAACATATGTCTCCGTTGTTGCTCATCCAGTCGCTGCGTCATCATTTGTTGCGATGTCTGCTGCTGCTGCTGCTGCTGCTGCTGCTTGCTGTTGTTGTTGCTGTTGTTGTTGCTGCTGCTGTTTGGCAAGCCAAGCTTGCTGCTGAGCCAGCATGGCTGGTCTATATGCAGCAGACTGCTGCTGACCTGGCATCACCATTGGCGTCGACTGTCGTTGTGCGGCCTGTTGTTGCATAGCTGCCATGGTCATGGCAGGGGAATCAAGGTTAGCATGACTGCCAGCCAAAGCACCAGTGTAATTAGCCTGCGCAAAAATCTTGAGTACATTGGTCAGCAGCAGAGCTGAGGAAGTAAAGAAAGAAGGAAGAAAAGGGAAAAAAAACAGGAATAGAAAAATAGAAAAAAAGAAAAAGCTTACTTGCTGTTGCTGTTGCTGGGGTTGCGGCGGGAATCCATTCATAACGGACTGCATGTCTGGAGAAAGACCGGCCATAAAGTTCTGTCCGCCACCCATATAGGGGGCTTGTAGGTAAGCGTTGCCTTGAGCGTTGGGGCCAGTGAATTGATTCATAATGAGGTGGAAATTCTCTGCACTGTCATCACTGCGAGAAACCAGCGAAAAAAAATTGTTGCAAAATAATGGGCGCGCAGATCATCCGGCCCGGAACAGCTATTCAATACCCGCAAAGATGATTCGGCCCCTTTTTAACGGGTTCATCCTACGAATTTTTCGTTACTTTTTAAACTACTAGGCGTTGATTCGCCAGTAAGCTTAACATTTGGGAGCACATGTTTCTTGCGCATCGTATGTTCATGCCTTGAGGAGCGGACCTTTATGTATCTACTCAAAATGCATCATGCTAGTGTACTATAGTTTCACAGTTCCGCTTCACTATTTCAGTGCCAATTGCGGCATCTAGATAACGAGGTGTGAAGCGTTCTTAACGGGACGCACAAGTCCTTTTTTTTCTTTTCTTTGACACCAGTTCTCTTCGAAAAATCCGGTGTGTACCTGTGATGGAGTTCACATTCATGACCATTCATGTCTTTTTGCCCGCCGTTTAGTCTACACGATCTCCGTCCCGAGCGTTTTAGCCGTGATGATGCTCAAAGACTATCATCTCAGCAAGCAATATGGCCGCGCACTCTGCATCATCCGTGTTGTGCGATACATTGCCAGACGTTTTATCACTGCAAGTCCCCTCTTGCATATAACATTACTGGCTCATAGCTATCAGAGTTTCCCTTACGTCACTCCTGCTGATCATGATGTGGGGTCAATTTCTGCCTTTTGGGATAAGTAAACTGACATCTATACTTTACTCTATTTGCTAGCCGTCGATGTGTACATAGATTTTGAGTCCACCAGAAGGGCTAAGTCGACGCGGCAGAATGTGGGATGGTCGCCAATAGATGTACTAATGCCTATATTCTCAGTTCTTCATTGACGCGACCTCAGCTCTCCACAGATGCATGATATATGAAGATTAGCGGATAAATCCATCCAATGAACAGTAAAGCGCCAATAGTCAACGATTCCGTACCATCAGCGTTCCTGTTGTTTCAGACCTGGGGTGTTAATCCATGTCTGGGATTCAAGCCGTAATTCCCGGACGGTTGTGACACCAGTGCGGAATATTCGAGCTCTTCAAGAAGTATTATGTGCCTATCATCTGCCGCGGACCTTGCTCTCGCTCAATATCAAGTCTACTTATGTTAAACATTTTTTATAAGGAAATATTATGGATTTCACTTTCGTGGATGGAGAATAGCGGTATGGTCGTACATTGCTAAGCAATAATAACGCAAACTATAAACGGAGGTGTTCTATGTAACCACATTTTCCTGGGTTAAGGATCCAAATGACGCATAGCATGTAAGTTATCTATTAGGTTTGTCTGATAAAAGTAGCATTTCTATATAGCTTCCGTTAGGAGGAAACGACGTTAATTCCAGTAACTAAACCCTACTAGCCATTTGGATTCCGTGAGAAGTCTGCGGAGGAAAACATTGCGCTTCGTGACCACCTGGTAAATGGAGAAGGATTGCTACTGGTCAGCATTGGGCTGGAAATTCTGGCACCTTCGCAGGCATGTTTCACAACATGGAACCGAGGTAATTACGACGTGGGGCAAAATGATTCTGTGCTAACCAAATTCGACACATTAAAGAAGTACAATGTCAACAGCTGAAGAGTTGTTGGCTGCTATATTTGCACGAGATCATAGATGGCACTCTTCGAAAAGACATTCGGTAGTCGGAAATCCCGAGACTGATTCTGCATTTGTTTTCGGATTGAAAACGTGTATTCTGCAAATTTCTGTAACAGAATGTTTCTAGCATTTCTTACCGGTAGTAATTATTTTCGCACACACACACGCATACACACACGCATACACGCACGCATACACGCACGCACGCACAGTTTCTTGTAGTTAGGCAAAATGAGAGAAATAAAACAGCATTTCTTAACTTGTCGACTGACCGACGAGAACTATCTTTATTGCATTCAGCCGTGCGATCAGTCAGTCAGACAAAATCCCTGGTACGGACCAATAGAATTTTCGGCTTGGACTTGGGCTTTACCAGAAAGTTCGAACATGTTGAAGGAGATGACAGAGACGATAACTCAGATTTCCGATAACTTCCACAGCTGATCAAGGAAAAAGGATATAAATATACACTGCCGTTATTCAATAAAAAAGTGTTCTGTACATCTAATTTAGTCCCTTTTACGCCTTTTCTATACTTCTTTGTTCTCACCTGTGGTACATCGGTGCGAACTAAGTCACTTAATCCGTAACCCCGCTTCCTTTTTCCCAAGGTAAAATCTTCTGTGCCAAGGTAGTTTGTAGTGGTTGCGGATTGGACTCTCTTTGTTTACCTTTCCTTTTATTTTCAGGCTTTTCCATTTCTGTAAGTTGCGTTTCTCTACCATGTACAAGGCTGTAGCCTATACGCCCATTCCAACTGATCCCGATGTGTCATCGTCCTCTTCAGAAACGTTGCGCACCATGCGCACTAACAAAGGCATTGAAACATGCGACACAAATGAGGTGCTGGTCCCTCACGTCGAAGATCCACCGGTAAAAGTGACATTTTTTGTCTACATGCTGGTCATATGTGTTTGCATTGGTGGATTCTTGTTTGGTTATGATACTGGCGGTAAATCACATGTTCATCAGCATCGACAATGAAGCTTAATCGACTGCTTTGTCTATAGTCATCTCGGGCGCTTTACAACCTCTTCAGAATGATTTCCATCTAAATACTGTAAATCTAGAGCTGGTGGTTGGTGGCACAACGTTTGGTGCCATCTTTGGCGGATTTTTTGCGGGCCTGGTAAAAAATTCAGCTAATGTCTTCACCAATCGATTAATCCATTGTTTTCTACACAGTTGTCAGATAAGATCGGAAGAAAGGTACGTGTATATCTTTGAGTAGCTGGTGCCTAACCATTGTTGAATTAGTTGCTTGTTATTCTAGCATCCATTGTGTTCATCGCAGGCGCTCTTCTCCTTGCGTTAGCTTATAGTTTTGCCGTGTTGCTCGTTGGCCGCCTGGTTGTCGGTTTGGGCGTCGGCATGGCTTCCATGGTTGTACCTGTCTATGTGAGTCCGTATCAATTCCGATCGAGCATGAGGTCACGCGACGAAAACGTATCTCACAAATGCAATTTTATTTTCCAGGCGAATTAGCACCGAAACAGATACGTGGTCGACTTACGACCCTCAATACGCTAGTAGTTACATTTGGCCAAGTGATAGCCTATGTCATGAATATTGCATTTGCGAATGTGCAAGATGGTTGGCGCTACATGTTTGGTATTGCTGGCATTCCTGCATTGCTCCAGTTCCTCAGTAAGTACAAACAAGAAATGATTGCTAGAGACTGATTCTTTAAAAGTCATGCCATTTTTCCCTGAATCTCCGCGCCAACTCATTGTCGTTGGAAAAATTGACCAGGCAAAAGCGACCCTTCGGAAGATTTATGGAAGTTCGGTTTCAGATGCGTTTATTGAGAAGGAGATGGCATCCATTCAAGAAGAGATCAAACTAAGCCGATCTGGCAGTTTCAAAGACTTTTTGAAGCGCGACCATATGAAACCATTAATTATCGGTATGGCGAAGCGTTTGTTCTTCCGGACAAGAGAAATCATAACATCGATTGTTTGATTTTAGCATGTTTACTGCAAGCTGCACAACAGCTTTGTGGATTTAATACGGCTATGTACTATGCTGCTACGATTTTGCGTATGGCAGGGTTCAGGAGCAATTCGAATTCTACAAACGTGGCTATCATTGTCGCATTAACAAACATGGTATTTACAGCCGTAGCAGTCATGGTGATCGATCGCGCAGGTCGTCGTCGTATGCTCGTAGTGACTATGCTGACCATGATTGTTGGTCTGATTGCACTTGGTGCAACTTTCGCAGTTCAGCAAGGTTTTATTCCCAAACAAGATTCCTGCGCAGCCTACGCGAGTCACTGCTCTCGATGCGTGTTGGACGATCGGTGTGTGTGGTCTCTTTCACAAGACACATGTGTCACACATGATGGCCACGAGGATGACATATACCAAAGCCCTACTGGTTGCCCTCCACAAAGCAATGATAAAGCCATTACAGGTGTCTTGCTTACATCCCTGATTGTCTACGTCGGAAGCTATGCACTTGGATTAGGTTATGCACCATGGTTAATTCAAAGCGAAATTTTTCCTATGTCACTTCGCGGGAAGGCCAACGGTATATCAACTGCAGTTAACTGGATCTGTAATTTAATCATCTCCATCACTTTTCTGTCCATGACGGATGCGATGACGACGGCGGGAACGTTTTGGTTTTATGCGGGACTTTCCTTTATGTTCTGGATTTTCGTGTTCTTACTGGTCCCAGAGGTAAGATTTTCTTTGTAGCTTAATATACCGATATTAACATGATTCCTCAAGACCGCGCGCAAGTCATTGGAAGAAGTCAATGCATCTTTCAAATAGATTCCCTGAGAAAAAATAAATAAATAAAAGTAATCTGTAAAAATCCTGTATAAAAGGCCTCACCAATTCATGAGCGGCTATGCTTTCATTGAAGACTAACACCGAAGTCGACCTATTTGAGCGCGTGTTGCTCATGTTTCTCAAACCAGGAGATATCTTAAAAAAGACACCATTTGGGACAGAACAAAACCATACTCAATGACCCAAAAATGCATTTTAGGAAGAGTCTCATATAACTTGTGGACGTTGCTGGACAATGTAAAACTCGCATAATTACACACTCTCTGCTATCTATTGATCTATTAGGATACTTCGTGCCTAATCATTACCGCCAATCTTAATGTAGACGATTCCGTTTGTCGCCAATGTATCCTGCAGTCAGATACAGCTTGACAAAGAGACCAATACCAAGTACTCGTCCATACTGACCCAACGTACCTTGGCACAGGCACTTGATTTAACTTTTGGGCCTGCGTTTAGCACCTCCATCCTACCAAGTCTGGTTATATTAGGACAACCTCTCCTTTACGAAGAGCTTGACGAGTTATGTTTATCTCATACAAATATCAGAAGCTATTATTAGACCATCATATTATTACTTTGTCTCCTAAAAGCATGAAAAGCAAGTATCGCTTCAACATGAAACGTTATTGAGAAACAAGCAAGACTTTATTGAAGACTTTAGAGATGTCGTGCCCAATCTCGTTTCCACCTTGTAGATAGATTGCAGACATTTTCAGCTAACCACACCAATCGCTACGGCTGCGATATTTGCACAGATCTCGACCTTTCTGATATACAGGATCTAGCGTTAGAGATTTCTGAAGGATTACCTAAGAAATACGAAGAGAACTCGTTTACCACTGCTGATTTACAGGATCTTGGCTTCAAACGTTTTTACAGATGCATCAATTTGAAGTAGGAAACCTGTACCACTGCACAGCATTTTCTCTCCTTTATTTGAGCTAATTGACATCACGTCACCCTTTTATGAATATAAGCTGCCGTGCCTTTTTCCAAATGTTTCGTATTAACGGTGCCTGAATATCAATCCTAACTCAAACAAGGTCTCAGCAACAATGAGCTAACGCCATAGGCGTATTTACCTTTAGCCGATGAATCGGTCGTCCCTAACATAGCAAAGCACGATGTACTAAAGAGGAATTAGGTTTAGTTGCACATATACGGACGATACAAAGCACGGGAAGTATAAAAAACCGTTATATGATTGCGTTCGTTCGCTTCGTTCAAAGGAGAGTCGTTTATGACTGAAACGCCAACGAGCTTGATACGATATCTGACGTATCGTTTCGTAGGATGTATTTGCGGATCTCTGTCTAAATTGTTTCCCTGCTGCTTCACTGACCCCTGTCTATTGCGTATACAGCTGATTTGCAGTAACCAAGAGGTCAATCTTGAATCTGAAGGGTGCCAACCATGTGTGACAAAAGCTTTGTATATGCGATATCTGATTTGTCAGCATACAGAACCTATATTTTAGTGCCAAAGCCTTTATTTTCTCGGAAAGGGTGTATACTGTCAGGGGGGAGAGGCTAGGTCGTACAAAGCGCATGCTCCTGCTGCAAAGATGGTGTCATCTAAATAGGTGGAGTCATTTGATCACAGGTCAAAAGAACGGTTGAAATATGTCGTGGTCGTGTAATCTTGTCGGCTTCTAGACCATTTAAAAGACCACTATTTTAAAAAACCTTTCGACCCTTGTTGATCTGTTCCACAATATGTACTTGTGTTCAAGATTATTAAACAAACATGTACTCTGTTATGAAGGATTTGTACCAGCTCTGCTGCTTTCTGGTGTGTCCGAAATCATATTTAATAGCAGGCTGGTATTATTTCATCCGTCTCATGCAGTGGTATATTTGATCGCATGAATTTCAGCCACTGTATTACATAAAGCCAATGTGTGTATCTCCAATACATATTGACGTTTTGCCATGTCCTTGACGTAGCATGTTATGCAAAATTTATAAAAAGAAATATAATGGTTGCCAACCTTGCTACACAGGAACTTGCACAACAAGTTGACTATCTCGGAAGCCCGGAAATTAAGTTCTGTGGCCAGCGATTATCACTTTAGATTTGGAAGCCGACATCGTACAGGAGTTGCACACGAACAAAGCATTGGTCACTCTGCGTCAGTAGCCGAAAGTCACGGGAGAAGGCATGGGCTTTATTCCGCGGTTAGGAACATGCTTGTTGATGCAATAGGTAGATACATTAAGTCGTAAAACCTTCATGTCGATAATTGTACTCAGAAAGTTTACATGCCTCATGTTTGTCATTATTTGGAAATGATATCCCTGCTAGAGTTGGTACGATATTGACGATCATTATTGGAACGAGAAGGGGTCCGTTCCTATTCAGCAAAAGCAATTATGAGTATACAAGAGTGATGGTTGTTATATTTCATATCAAATGTTATGCATTTGTATAGTAGTAGCCAGCTAGTTCTATATTTGCCCATTTCCGATATTCCCGCAGCGACCCTTTTTTCTGATAAAGGGACAAGTCCAATATATAAATGGGATTGCAGATAACTTTTTTTTACGATCCCAATTAGATTGAGCTGTTTAATGCTCTTGCAAAGCATCTAGATATGATCGAGATGTTGTGCTGCACGTTTGCTCCAGACAAAAAAAAATATCCTGACTTATGTGAACACATGCGTATTAAATGACTGGGGAAAGGTCCGAAACTCGGACCGCGTTACTTCTTTTATCGATATAACCCCAAGAAAGGGAAAGTATCCTCGTACTGGGCCATAGCGAGACGTACGTTGGGAGGAATCCAGGTGTAACCGTACGTTTGGTACGCAAACCGTGTCTCTGCAGAAAGAAAGTCCACTTCTATAGACATAGGAGCTTTCCACGAAAACAACCGAGTGCCGACCGCGAATAGATACCTTTAACAAAGATAGATTACTGCTGCATATCGACAGCAGTTATTGTCCGAGACGTTCGCCAACCCCGTAATTGTGCTACCTGGTTGGAGAGGAGTTCGACATGGTCGGGCACATGTGATTAGATGTAGCACCCGTTG
Organism: Saksenaea vasiformis B4078; assembly: GCA_000697055.1. Lineage (NCBI taxonomy): Eukaryota > Fungi > Mucoromycota > Mucoromycetes > Mucorales > Saksenaeaceae > Saksenaea > Saksenaea vasiformis. The sequence goes on along the minus strand of JNDT01001747.1, from coordinate 41,796 downwards.
GGGCACTACAAGCACGGCACGAAAGAAACCTTAGATTGCTGCGTTTATGTCGGCCATTGCCAATGTATCACAAAAACAAGAGTAAATAGAAAAAAGATGATCGTTGAGGTACTTTCCAGTTGATGCGGTCTACGGAAATTCTATTGAGAGATGGGTAGTGAGGGTAATGAGGTTGAGCCAATAACATGTTTGATAATGTACGAAGCGGCGCGTCAAATATTTCCTTGTTCATGAAAATCGTCGCTTTTCTGTGTTGCCAAGGAGAAATAAAAATCGACAGATGGAAAGAATATTCTCAGTTCCGTCCCATTATTTCTTTTTTCTTTTCTTTTTCAAAATTTGTTTTCTTTCTGTTGATCTTCTTTTTTTAATACTCCTATACACATACACACACGCACACGCACTCACACGCACACACATATATATTATATACCACAGTCGTATATAAATACGCATATATATATACAGACCGTGTAGATAAATATATATACAATATACATACGTACACACACAGACACACAGAGACACACGCATATATACATACATACATACATACATACATACATACATTCGAGTTCTACATATTTTAAATGGACAATGACTTTGCATCCAGAACGTTGGATCGTATCTGTATAAACGGAACATGCCATTGCGACTGGCGACTCACGATCAAAAACTGCGAAGAGGAACAAGCGATGACCTACATTTACTACGCTACTATCGCAGCATCTGCTCTTGTTTTAATGATCGGTAGGCCACCATTTTCTCATAAAAAAGGAAATCGTGAGTGACAAATAATAACAAAATTATGGAACAGGTCTGGAGTTAATGTTCCATCGCATCGGTGTAAAAGGACATCGATTATTCGAGACGAATTCAAACAAAGGATGTTTTCGACCGAAACCGATCGACTGCATGTTATTATTCTTAATGGTGTTCAACTTTCGTTTGTGTCATCCACGTGGCAAACATATTGAAGTACTTATCTTTCGTTTGAAGTCCGTTTAGTTTTCAGTATTGTGACCATCACCAATGTCAGTACAGATATGGTGTCTAGATCATGTAAGTAATTCCTTGTTATTAGTAAAAAAAAAAGCTTTTTTCTTAATATTCGGCAGATCTACATGAACTTGCGTGGCAATTTGGGTATAGTTCATTTGCTTTGTATTTAGTGGGAATTGCACAAACCTTAGCAGACGTAAGTTTCCGGACAATAATAGAAATAATAGCAATGCATAATGACTGAAGGAAAATTTTAGAGTCACCGAGCGATTTCTACAGGCTGGTTACCTCCTCCACATGTAGTTGATCTTATGGGATGGCTTTTTATCCTGATACCCGTCATCGTCAATACCGTTCTCTGTATCTTATCTGGGGCGTTAGCTCAGTCGGATTTAGAAGCAGCGGAGAAACTGGTTCAAGTCCATTACATTATGTGGTTTGTTCATTGTGTCAATCTGACGACGGCAGTGTTCTTTGCGGGTTTTCGACTTGTCCGCTTATTAAATCGGCATCTTGAAAAATGCAACGCATCTGGTCCCCGATACAAATCCATCAAGACGGGAATTTTCAAAGTAAGCTATCTTATTTTGGGAGAGGCTTAGAGAAGGTACTAAGTTTATCATCTAAAAAGATCAACGCAGTGATGATAGCTACTTGTGGTTGTATGATGATGTTTGGTATAATGACGATGGTTTATTCTTTCCTTCGTTTTACAATCATACTTCACACTGCTGGAAACATCACTCTTGGAGCACTTTGGAATTTTCTTGGACCGGTTACCACATTATTTGTTGAAGTGGCAATTATAGTCAAGTAAGTGATACCAGAGATTTAACAAACGGTTGGAATTAATACTATAGTTCTTAGTCCTAAATTCAGTGAAAATGGAAGTTTAGGACTCTCAAGTACAAGTAACGAAGTTCCTCAATCGCCTTTTGCTACAGTACATGGTGGATCAACGATGAATGGTACACTCAGTTACAACGCTTTAGACCATTTAAAGCATCAGCAATTTCGAAACGTACCAGACAATCTTTCTCGATCAACAGATCTACCAGTAACAGATTTAACAGAAGCCAAAATATCACCTATTGGCATTCCATTAGATGATTTGGATCCCTATGTTCGAAAACTATCAAATGATGCGAAAATAGAGCGGGGAACAATCTCCTCGCAAATCGAGCTGATTGACGGAAAATGAAATAGGAAAAGGGCGAGAAAGAAAGAGACAAAGGAAGCCTTTTCACTTCTTTGTTGTGAAATATTATTTATTCATCATAACATGTAAATTTTTTAACTGATTAAAAACAAAAGAAGATAAAAGAAGAAAAGTACGATTTTCTGTAGTATTCAACTGATTCTGACTTTGATCAAAAAGAAAGAATAAGGGTCGGTATCCAAAAAGCTGGATTTTTCCCTAGTATCGTTTATAGACAATTTTGTCTATCTGCATGCACTATACATTACATTCTTGCATGTTCTCCGTCAGCGGGACTCGGTGTTACCATCATACTCCCCGAGATCCAACATTTCACCCAAATGAAGAATCTGTTGTCATCTCCGACAATTTCATCGCCACCCCGATTGACATAATGCGATGAATATTTTTTATTGTCTCTATTTTGTCCATTGTTGCCGCTTTTGCTTCAACTTTTTAAAATGTTTCCTTCCTCCACTACTTGTTCGTTCTTGTGTTTCAAGGAATTTACGTTTATAGTATCCTTTTGATGAATCGTCTGCCATAAGTTCATCCAAAATCGTTTGTTTCCTCTCCTTTTTGGTCATTCGTGAAGAGAAGAATTCTGTCGGTCCTTCCACGATTGTTCCCACTTGGAAATATTTAGGATCCGCTGATTTTCCCATCTTTTTGTAATGTCTCTTGCGATCGAGTACATGACGCATCTTTAAGATATCCAAATCTCGCTTGACTTCGGGTGTCATTTCTGTACGTGGCATATCAAACCATCCTTTACCAGATGTTTTTTCTCGTTCCTACATACACTTAAAAAACATGTTTTGTCTATCTGTGTTTATCATACCTGTTGACGTTCTTTCCTTGATAATGGTTTAGCTTCATTTGTACTTGTTTTGAGTGTAACCAATGCTTTCTTATCCGTCACATTGTTTTCATCGGCAACTACTACCGCTCCTTCCAGTTGTGCTTTCTTGTTGTGTGTTTTGATATATAATTGTTCCTCCATAGACATGCCACTGTTCATTTTCGGTAATCTATTCTTTTGATTGAGCAAACAAATACTTCCCCCCATATTGACGTACTCTATTTTCCCAGATTCATCCTCGCTATTTTATGTAAGTAAACTTGCTTGAAACCAGCTCTGCTTTTTTACCTCTCCTCTTTCAGCCACTGTTGTTGTGTACGTAATGCAGATTCCGCCTTGCTTAACAGCTGATCAAGATCCTCGTCTTCTTCCTCATCACTGCTGCTCTCCGCATCGTTATCTTCATCTTCCTCATTTTCTCCGTCGCTCTCTTCATCGCTGTCACTATTCTGGTCGCTGCTATCATCTTCCTTCAAGTCCGTATTATCGTCGGTCGCTTTCGCAGCAGCGTCACTCAGTACGGGTTTAGGTTTTTCTTCATTATCTTCTTTTTTTTCTTCAACATTGGTTGGTGCTGTATCATCATCGCATGAAGTCCTGCGACTATGGATTATAATCACAGGCTCCGCCCTTCTCCATGGCTTTTTGACCTTTGTTCCTTGATCCTTAGCTGCCAATTGCTTAATGGTGTTTGGCGCTTTACTATCGGATGCAACAGCAGGATCCGATGCTCCGTCAGTCGAAGCAGTGTTTTCCAGATGTTTCCGTCTTGATCGCGTTAACATTGTAAGATGCAGTGAAGAGGCGCAAAAAAAACTCAGGTCTGGTTGTGGCTTCAGCCTGGTGATAGACCGTCACAAATAGTCACAGGCACAGAGAATCGGAAAGACAAGTCGGCATTGGGAGAAGGAAATTACTACGGACACCCAACGGACACTCCAACGGACATTCCAGTATCCCCAAATTCTGAACGGATAGTAAAATAGAAGTATCACTAGTTTCCATTCTCAGGTGTAGCGTAATACAGAAGTAGCAAAGCCTCTTACAATGGAGTGTCCCGTAGTGGAGCGCCCTGCAGCAGAGTCAGATACACTACAGTACGCACTCTATATAAGGATATTTGATAAATTTGATAGGCAGCATCTTACAAGGTGGATGTCCAAAAGTTTTGTAGATAAGAAATCGTTTTCCGACAAGGAAAAATGACGAATAAACATGCAATGTCTGAGCGACCGCCGATGTTTTAAAAAATGTGGTTGATTGAAATGATCGCTGCTGTACGATAGTACAAGCGTTTCTGAAGAGAATACACTCGTTTTATTTGGAAAAGATCTTTTGAAAGAGATGACATGTGATGCGCGAGATATCCTCCCAAGTTCTACTAGCAGATATTCTCGAGAAAATAATAACCCCCCTGTCTACCCAGAATATTATTATATCAAGTATCTACTGCAGCATACCTGAAGGTAATTGTTGCGACCCGGCAACGAAAACTCTGCTGCCGGACACTCCACTATGGGACACTCCACTGTAACCGAATTAAGCATTAGGTACTACACTCCATCCTTTTTTGAATGATTTTGGGGGACTGGAGTGTCCCGTTGGAGTGTCCCTAGCAATTCCCTTGGGAAAAACAAGTTTTCGGAGAACGAAAAGAGAACGAACACAGAAAAGAATAAGTCAAATAATGGGAATAATAGAGTCAATGCCTTGATTTTGGTAGGCGAGAGTAAACGTCCGGAATATAAGAGAAAGGAATCAAATAATTGGGTTAGCGGTCATTTCTTTGAAGGGGTACAGCAAATGGATAGGTTTAATGGAAAAAGAAATATTTTGGAAGAGGTTTTAACATTACTTCATACGATATGAGGACCAGGCTGATTTATTGACGAAAAGAAGAGAGTATTTATACAAATTTCAATACTGCAAAAAGAACACTACTGTCCTGAAACAGCATGACTTTTCTGACTTGACAGTGCAGTGAGTTGTCATCTCTGCCCAAATCTTAATCACGAAACATGCATAATTGTCATTGCTTATCAGAGTCTACTGTCTATTGAGCCGCTTTTACTCTAAAAAAGTAATCAAGTATGCGTTCGTTAATACGCTAGTTGGCAATAACTTCATACACTGCTTACATCAAGGCGGCCCCTCGATAGACGCGAAATTTATATAGACGGCATAACAATTTGTTCATGGTTAGTAAATGGAATGGTACTTGGATGCCATTTTACTTGCCCGAAGGTAATCCCACGCCTTCGCGGATGCCACACTCCGCACCATTTCGGTGGGGGTGAGAGAAGAGGTTTGAGGTCTCCATGGAGCGGCCAATTTCATGCTTTTACGATCAGAAGTCTAAACAATCGATCAGAAGACACGAGTTTCTGTGTGTATAGTAGTCCAAGCGCGTACGGGGGTCATTTCATGTGGGAAACGAAGTCAAGGGATTTCATGCATCCCTTTAAATACTGTCACATTATGCGTTCCAATTGGTACGTTGGGGATCCTATTACAATGGACCAGCGCAACACAATTTGATTTAGAAGTAAAGGTATATGAGACTCTGCGCAAAAGCTCTCGGGTATCCATTGCAAGATTGACTTGGTACCAACGCAAAGTAGTATTTAGATGACGCAAATGTGTATTCAAAATCCTCGCATGTCCAAGCTTAATCCTGGTCCATGCATGCAATCAACGAAAGATTTCCCACAAAATTGATAGCACAAAAATTCAAAGGAGGCAATTCATTAACCTTTATAGAGATATACATGTGCCACTGTCATTATTAAAAAAAGGGGGAGGGTCTGGCGAGCTTCATAAGATTTTAATGGACTTGCACTGGTGGAGGTAGAAACGGCGTCTCTTTCGGCTTAGGCTTGTAGCCGTACTTCAAGTGTTCGGGTGTCTTGTTGTCTAACAGCACCTTGGGTGTAAGTGCTTTAAGAGCGGCTGGGCTCAATTTCACTTCGTACACGTCGCATTCATCGCATGTATCGACCTTGATATTTTGTTACTATATGGTCAACGAACATATTATTCAACTTACAACTTTAAGTTTCATCCATCTCCCGAAAGATGGGCGATCGATTTCATGCGTCAGAGTAGCGACTTGGGCACGAACCTCGTACTCACCGTCACAAAGATGGGGTTCATTAGGTCGTACGGCCATAACCATGTCGTCTGGATCAATGTATGTTCCGCATGCTCCATAGCGGCCCACCTCCATTGGCTCTGGTAAAACAGTTCGATATGCCTCGGCTCCAATTGCCACGAAGCCCAGAAGAGGAAGGATGCAAGAAATACTTTTAAGTAACATCATCGGATAATTGCTGCAGTGTAAATTCAGGAACGCATCTTTATATAATGGTTTCTGGTGGGCTTCGCGCACTGAATGCTATTATTAACATTACCTATGGAATTGGACGATGCATCGTATACCATCAATTTCCGTGAATTCCATGCTTGCAACTTTCGGATCAACGACTACGTATGGAAGAATAGACAGCGTCGAAGATTCGAAAACCTGTCGCACGCCGCAGCGGTGATTAGAAATTACCACAAGTTTAGGTAGTACCGCCATGTGTTGTTTTTTAGTCGAAGGGAACCAGGCACTTTCAGCAATTGACGGAATTTCAGCACAACAAGTGTAATTTGGCTATGTTGAGTCTATCATTGTATTCTACAGAAAATTCATCGGTTTATTCAGCAACTCTGAGGATAATGAAGGTCCCCCTTGCCGTTGATCTTTGTGTTCCACAAGATTTGGGGTCGCACAAATAACTTTGAAGTTACGCTTATGACAGATGATCCCGTAGGTTACCGTCCCAATTTTTGTAACTGATGGCAAGAACTGCCAAAGCCACATATATAGATAGATTCCTGCTTGCATCATCCTTAATCTGTCTGTGATTACTAACTCTTGCAACTAATTCCAAAGAACAGGCAGGTTGCAAAGGTTTCTGCAACAAATTACTACTTTCCACAAGATATGACATCTGCAACTATATTCTTATTGCAGATCCTGAATGATTACACTGCAATGATGTAGTTGCTTACGTTGGCTTGGATCACTACTAGTAAATGGAAGCTGAATCATGTCAGGATGTCGGCTCTCAAATGAAGAAATCCGGCTGTTCTATTGTTGGTCGTGATTGAACTTACGCATAACGAGCATGACGTACGTTTGATGTCCAGATACGGGGACATAATTGCCGCACGTGCATCAGTACTTGCAGGTCCGGAGATGAACATGATGTAGGTGGTACAAGCAATGCAACGGAGGACTTCAGCCCCAATGGCGGTTATATGACCATATTGCAAGAACTCTTGATAGTGTGCTCTCTGTGTTACAAATCCAGTTACTACAGTAAATATCTGTGACGCGGAAATGAGAGATCGTTTATAATAGGTATTTGATATGACCTTTACTGCTTCTTGGATAAATTTTTACGCTAGTCTATGTAGATTTTGTGTCTGTGAAGAGCCGAATTTGGCGCTAAGGAAAGATCGGATGCGCGGTATCAGTACATAAATTGGCGATTAATCCTCCACTTACATCAAGTTGGTACCTCGATGGACTCAAAATTCATATAGACTAGCGTAAAAGTTCATGCATGATTAGTAAATGGAAGGATACTTGGGTATCATTTTACTTTCCCCGAAGGTAAACTCCCATGTTAGTGGATGCACGACCAGCACCATTTCGATGGGATGAATATAGCGTTGTCTAGGGCATAGAATTGACCATCGCATTCTTTAACGACGAGAGACCTACAATAAATCAAGAGATAGTTCCTGCGTATATGTCAGTCCAGCACGCGTCGCAGTGCTTCACTGAGAAAACAGAGTTGAACAAAAAGGTACTATTCACCGTCGCCTTAAACACTGTTCTGATTGATGCGTTGGACAAACCATCACAACGAAGCAGCGCAATACATCTTCGATTTTTCGTGGCAATATCCGCTTCCCAGTACACGATTTATCCGGTACCAATACATAACAATATTTGACAGACGTTCCTTCAACATCTATGTGTTGCCTTCTTCCTCTATGTTTGTTCATGTTCACTATGTCTTTTAAGGGCCATATCAAAAGACCGGTATCAAATTCCTCGGCTCGGACTTCCCTGAAAAAACCCGTAAGTTTGCTTTGACATCGGAAAAAGTATGTCCCCTCTGCGGGGAAACTGATAATCGGTCCAAGACGACTGCTATCCGAAGGAAATTCCTGAAATCCCGAATTTGAAAGATCCCCGTTTCCTCTGGTGGCGTCGAAAACATTGATCATCGCGTCAAATGGAATCGGTTCTTACTAGTAAATTGGCTAAGTGGGTCTGTAATACTACTGAAAGCACCGAGCTTCGTCTAGGTAAGAATTTTATTCCTCCTTTTGCAAATATTAAGGTCGACTTGTATTGATTGGTTCTAGTTCAACCTCAATTGGGAGAGAACTCTGCTTCGGAGCCCACATTGTATACAACATATAAGCCTACATTTACTTACCCTATCTTTGGAGAGCATGAGGCCGTGTTTGGTTATCAGGGCCTTAGCATAAAGGTTCGTGAATGCGTTTATTTTCATTGCGCGTATCAACGTCTTGTTCCTACAGATCCACCATTCCGCTGGTTCTCTTCAGCCTTTTCTCTCTGTCAATTACCTTTCACAGTATGAACCGACCTCAGAAAATGATGCAGTGAAGCCTGATGATGTCGAGGGGAAGTTAAAAGAATCCGTTGAAGGTACCTGGAACGGGATCGATCGACACATCAGTTAAACTGGAGAATCGATAGGCTACATTACCAACTACGATGAGTTCATACGGATAGTAAGAGAAGACCCAGAAAAATTTCGCCCTATAGGTGAAAAAGTCGACGAGTATTCGTGCGAAAGCCCTAATGGCGACGAAGAATACTTCGAAATTTACAAGGTACTGCTTTATCATGATGAAATAGACTTGATTGAAGTTTCTATAGTCGTCGTTTACGAATCCAAAATTTGTAGAATATCACAAACGGATGCGATTTTTCATGTTTTTGTTTGTGGAGGGCACAAGTTTAATCGATGTTGACGATGAAAAATGGGAGATCTATACACTGTAAGCTTGTAAACGCCGGCATATTCTCTTTGAATGTCTAAGGAAAGATAACTAGGTTTAAGCGCGAAGGTAGAGGCGAGTCTGCGAGCTACCGTTTCATGGGCTATACCAGCGCTTATGCATTCTATTGTTACCCTGAAAACACACGAATGCGCATCAGGTATTTTGACCCGAGGTGCATCAAAGCATACTGAAGACTTGTCGATTCAGTCAATTCCTGATTTTGCCACCATTTCAAAATCAAGGCCACGGAAGTAGACTTTATCGAACTGTATTCGACATATTTGCTGCAAGGAGTGATGTTATTGAGATAACAGGTATGTCAGTGGTAAACGAACGCGAGTGAATGCTCGGATGTAACAATGGTTTCAGTGGAAGATCCAAATCAAGAGTTCAGCGATTTGCGGGACAAATGTGACATGCGATATTTGCAAGAACATCATGCGTTTGACGAAATAGCTGCTGCACCTGTGGAACGGGCCGATATCCGCAAGATCAAGAAGAAATTCAAATTGACAGATGTAAGTTCAGTATAGCACGCGTACAATACTGAACCAGAGGTTCCTTTGTTACTATTAGCGACAGATGCAACAGTGCGTTGAAATGCATTTGCTGTCAAAATTGAATAAGAAAGATCCAATTGCATATAAGAACTACCGTCTCCAAGTAAAAAGGCGACTTTACGTGTCTCATCTTGTAAGTAAATTACTGCGATACGTTCATCTTATTCATCTATTGTTGGTAGGATGCTATGAAGGAACTTCCTCCAGAAGATGTAAAGGAAAAGCTCAGCACAGCCTACAAAAGCGTGGAGGACGATTATCATAGAATTCTTGAGATGATCTAATCGGCACAAATGGATGTTTGCTATCCATGCTCGAAGGAAACGAAGAAGCACAGAAATAAAATAAAAAAAAAGAGTTAATAACAGGATGATTGCGTGATGTTCCTTCAATATAGAGTGTTCATTGGTTAATTACGCAAACATAAAGATAAGCTAGGACTAAGCAAAAACACTGTTCGGCTACCTTTCTATGCACAGTAGCTCTGGCTGATAACCTGCGCAGTTGCAGTTGTATATTGTCAGTGGTGAAAAATTTTTACTGGTTCTGCAGTTTTCATTACGCGACAAAAATTGATAATTCTCTGGAACTATGGGGGGAACCTAAAAGGAGCTTTGTTGCATCCACCCACCCTTCTTTAATAACAATGGCATTGCGGAGAATAATGGGGTTTTATGAGAAAGAAAACAGAATCTTCAAACATTCGCAGAAGTTATATATAGAATAAAACAAAGATTATAATATGAGGGAAGTCTAAATTTCAGAAACGCTGCATGTTCTAACAATGTTGGTCAAAATATCGTACACCATTGCATGTCGAGGCGAAGGATACTGGTAGTACGTCTCGAAAACATTTGTTGTTGTATTACGGGAGGAGTTGAGAGGGGAGCAATGGAAGGGTATGCGATGACCTTCCATAAACTGAGCCTTATCCAACTCAACTACGCATTGGCGGAGTGCTTCTCGTGCTTTCGGCGCGCAGGGTCCATCTGATGAAGCTATCACCCTTAGTGTGTCTATGACTGAGAATAAAAATTCGTAATGTGCTATATGAAAGATATTAGCATATAAGTTAAGCGACTTATTAACGTACTATGGCATATGGTTTCCATCACTTCAACTCTTCTTACAGCTATCATCAGTAGCTGACAGCACCGCAAAGCAATATCCACAGTACGTTCTTGGAACATTGATACAAAATCGCTATTTCCTTTGCGTGCCGTGGGCTGCAGAAGACAAGAATTCCCTCCGGTAATCATTACCTGGAATACGCAGAAAACCACAATTTTCCAGTCTGAGTGTGTCGCCTCGATTGCAGGTCTCAATGTTTCTACTGACGCGAACGGATCGTCACATAATCGAAAATCGTCTGGTAGACTTCGCCACCACTTTCTTGTGGCCTCTTCACAGCACAAGAGTAGTTCCAGACTAAACTCTCCAGATTGCCCCAGATGCATACGACCCATTTGTTTCTATAACATGCAAATTAGTTAGTTCGTCAGCATCGAACGATAACTTGCAATCATCCGCCTAATACAAGGAGTTGTAAAGTGTTTAAATAACGCCCCCGTCAATTCAAGTGTTTTACGCGTCGTTTCGGATTCTCCGGGTAATGGTTCCGCTGCAATTTCTGCGAGTTTTTCTGCAGTGTCGTAGCGGTTATAATTCTGCTTCTGCTCCAATAGAAATTGAACAAAACTTCCAACAATGATCGAAAAAATACAATGTCGCGAGAACAGCACTTCTTCCTCTCGCGTGCGAAATTGTCTCATATTATTCATATCATCACATATAAGTGATGACATGCTAATCCAGTTTCGTAATTTTGCTGTCCTAAGCGTGTTTCGCAAAAAGCTACAAAGGAGGTGGATCGTGATTACCGTTTCCAGCCGGCGATCAGGATCGTCAAAGATGTCGTATAAAAGGTTCTCGCATAGAACATAGAAATGCTCCGCAATACGACGCCGTTCAGCTGCTGCAAAGGGGATATGTTTACAGGTACTGGTCGCTGTATTAACGCAAATTGCCATTGTAACAGCACAGGTTGTGGGATCGTCTAGCTGTGCATAGCGCGCCATGTATGATACTTCATCGACCAGCGGCATCATCTTGTTAATACAAGTGAAATAAGTATCCACCAATGTGTCCACGACGATCCGCTGCGATCCGAACATTGAATTCGCATCAGGTAGTAAGGATGGGGGGGAGACAACTGTCTCTCGCAGGCTTCTATTCATCATCTCGAAGAACATCCTTATAATGCTATTTCCTGACTGAGCTAATTCGAAAACAATGCCTGTATTCTGGAATAAATCTTGAAAAGGAGACAAATATCGCAATGCCGCTCGGCCATAGGCCAACATCTCATGGAGACTCTGAATTGGCGTTTCCAGTCGAAAATGGCCATCCACAATTGATATCTCCCATTGATATTCGGGATTATCGCTACTATAGGATGCAGTTTCAGAATCGGTGTCCATATCCGAGGCGTTCTCGGACGGTCTTGTATCATTTCTTCTCGGTTTATCTCGCTGTATGGTACTCTCGAGCTGTTGCATGATCGCTCGCATTTTCTGCACTTGTTCCCACATGGCATCCATTTCTGCATTGCCATATATCTCGTCGTCGGTCACCCCTTCTGATTCACTGTCAGAGGGAGAAATGCAAGGGCGTTGCAGTCGCGCACAACGCACACATGGAGAATCGTCACTAGGCTTCATACATTTTCGACGATGTTTTCTGCAACCTGAAGAATTCCGTTAAAGTTTATGGGACTTATGCTGATTCATGCCTGCTTACTTTTACATGGCTGTTGTCGCCTAATTATCAACATGGCAAAGAAGTTTTGCGCCACAGCTGGTGTGCGCTTCGATACTGCGTAACTGGATTGTGTGACCTGCTTTCCACCCGAGAGCACGATGCATATGCTCTTCCGTGAGGAGATATTGCCAATACGTGCTTTAGGGAATACGTGTATCCGAAAATCATCCCGTACTGATTGAAAGCAGCTATTCTATAGCGGCACATGTATCTCAACGCAACTCAACTAAACTAGATCTAATGAAGAAAAGCATTCACGATGTAACAAGACACAGCTTCAAGTCGTGCGCCACGTATTTGGATCCATAAAACGTGGTTAGCGCTATTTCAGATCAAGGGAAATTCCACCTCCATGAATCGCAATTGGTAATCGGATATGGGCAGTTAGTGTCTATCAAACATAATAGATGCCGTAGATGTAGCTGGACGGAACTACATCGTTTGCGATTTTCTCAAAGGGGATAGGTAAGCTGATCCGAATGAGTACTCAGCCATAATACCAAGAACCGTAGCAGATTGACCGATATTACGCGCCACAGCGAATCTCTGATTTGGTCATGATGTAGAGTTTGCAGCAAGCTTAAAGAGGTCCCACAAAATTGTAGCATCCCACCACGAATTTTAAATGCATATATCGAGCTACCGTGGCGATAAAATGGTCAATCAAGATGAGAAGACTAACGATCAACAGTGCTCATAGCAGCGTCCGTAAGAAAATAACAAAAAAGTTTCAGGGTTTAAAAGTTGAGTGTTTTCTTGGAGGGACTTCCTTCGAACAGCCAATTCACATGATATTCTTGGTCAACTAGCGGGAAACGTTATTGCTTTGTATTCCAAATAAGTTTCCTAGGATACACGCGACAAATTAAACGTATACGCCATTTAGTCGACCACGGGTAATGGAATTCTTTGGCAGATACTCTCACTGCATTATGTTACTTCTCTATGGTATCAGTCCCAACAAATTTCTTTTTTTGGCGGGATGGAGAACTTATCTTGTCTTCTTTCTTCTCCCCCAAAGTATTTCTCCAGAGGTAAGTGTTATTTTTGTAAGAACCGTACAAGTAATGTATTGCTTATCGTCAACAGGCGCGCAACCACGACGAAGGGTGGATGCCTTACTGCTGCCGTGAACATCCGGTTCCACAAAGGTAAGCATTTGTCGCGTACAGGATCATCTGATAACGCCCTTCATAGTCATATAACACCTGTGAACAAGGAGAGCTATGAAAAGATCGCACAAAGGCGAATCAAGATATGCTTTTCAATTCTCTTTTCTTTGCAGCTGCATATGTTGAGGAAAGATCAGAGACAACATTTTCTGATAAGTACTTTTTTATTTATGATCATATAGCAAGCTATTTCATAGTATTTTGTTTTAAGTATGGATCAGGACTACAGGATAGCAATCAAAGCCTTCAGAAAGCTACTGATTTTGATTGGCTGAAATCGGCTTGGATTCCTTCCTGTAGTCCATGTGCACGAAAGCGCACGTATCGTCGTAGATAATACGGTTTGATACTTAAGATAAGCAAATACCTATATTTTCATTAGTTTTCTAATCATTTTATTAGGTTTGTTATTAAACATTCAAACCTCGCAAGTCATTCATATATCGTAAAAGTCATCTCAGTCAATTCTATACTGGATATCATCTTTAATACCATGCGTCACCGGTTAAGGGTACATCTTTAAAGTTTTCTGTGCCATACAAACTAACTTCAAAACAGTGCACCATAGGTCACCGTAGGTCACGCGGTAAAGAGAAGGCTGATGATGGACGGCTTGGCTGTCCGAAGGCAAATCCTTTCTTGGATACAGGTCACACAAACCAGCTGCGCAATATCAGACCGGGCACCGGATTTTGGCACAACATTCCCTTGCCATGTTGACAGTTAGACGACAGCAACCATGTAGAAGTAAGCGAGCATCAATCAGCATAAGCCCAGTAAACTTAATGGAATCTTTCAGGTTGCAGAAAGCATCGTCGAAAATGTGTGAAGCCTAGCTGCGACTCTCCATGTGTGCGTTGTGCACGGCTGCAATATCCTTGCATGTCCTCGTCTGACAGCGAACCAGAAGAGATGATCGACGACGATATATTAGATGGCAATGCAGAGATGAATGCCATGTGGGAGCAAGTGCATAAAATGCGAGAGATCATGCAACAACTTGAGAGCACCGTACAGCGAAAGAAACCGAGAAGAAATGATACAAGACCGTCCAGAGACGCCGCAGATATGGACACTGATTCTGAAAATGCGTCCTATAGTAGCGATGATCCTGAATATCAATGGGAGATATCAATTGTGGATGGCCATTTTCGACTGGAAACGCCAATTCAGAGTCTCCATGAGATGTTGGCCTATGGTCGAGCGGCATTGCGATATTTATCTCCTTTTCAAGATTTATTCCAGAATACAGGCATTGTTTTCGAATTAGCTCAGTCAGGAGATAGCATCATGAAAATCCTTTTGAAGATGATTAGTAGAAGCATGCGAGAAATGGTTGCTCCGCCTCCGTCCTTGCTACCTGATGCGAATTCGATGCTCGGATCGCAGCGGATCGTCGTGGATACGTTGGTAGATATTTATTTTGCTTGCCTTAACAAGTTGATGCCGCTGGTCGATGAAGTATCATACATGGCGCACTATGCACGACTAGATGACCCTGCAACCTGCGCTGTGACGATGGCAATTTGCGTTAATGTAGCGACTAGTATTTGTAAACATGTTCCCTTCTCCCCAATTGAACGGCGTCGTATTGCGGAACATTTCTATGTTCTATGCGAGAACCTTTTATACGACATCTTTGACGATCCTGATCGCCGGCTGGAAACGGTAATCACGATCCACCTCCTTTGTGGCTTTTTGCGAAACACGCTTAGGACAGCAAAGTCACGAAACTGGATTAGTATGTCGTTACTTATATGTGATGATATGAATAATACGAGACAATTTCGCACACGAGAGGAAGAAGTGCTGTTCTCGCGACATTATATTTTTTCGATCGTTGTTGGAAGCTTTGTTCAGTATTTATTCGAACAGAAGCAAGATTACAGTCGCTATGACACTGCAGAAAAACTTGTAGAAACTGCAGCGGAACCATTGCCCGGAGAATCCGAAACGACGCGTAAAGCACTCGAATTGATGTGCAGATTATTTAAATATCTTATGACTCCTTGTATTAAGCGGGCAGTTGTAAGTTATCATCCGGCGCTGACGAACTAACTAGTCTGCATATTATAGAAACAAATGGGTCGTATGCATCTGGGACAACCTGGAGAGTTTAGTCTGGAACTACTCTTATACTGTGAAGAGTCCACAAAGAAATGGTGGCGAAGTTTACCGGACGATATTCGATTATGTGATGATCCGTTTGCGTCAGTGGAAACGTTGACACCTGCACTCGAGGCGGCACAATCAGAATGGCAGATTGTGCTCTTCTGCATATTTCAGGCAATGATTACCGGAGGGAATGGCTGCCTTATACAGCCCATGGCGAGCACAGGAAATACCGACATTATATCAATGTTCCGAGAGCGTACGTTGGAGGGAACTTTGCAGTGCTGTCAGCTATTGATGGTAGCTATCAAAAGGTTGGAAGTAATGGAAACCGTATGCCACGGTACGTTAATAGTTCCGTCCCAACGCGTATGCTAATGTTCTTGTGTAGCGCATCACGAATTCTTGTTCTCGGTCATAGATGCGCTAAGGATACTAGCTTCATCGTCAGATGGATCATGTGCGTTGAAAGCACGAGAAGCACTCCGCCGATGCGTAGATGAATTGGACAACGCTCATTTTATGGAAGGTCACCGCATACCCTTCCATTGCTCCCCTCTCAACTGCTCCTCTAATACAAAAGCAAGTGCATTTGAGATGTACTCCCAGTATCCTTTGCCTCGATACGCAATGATATACGACGTGTTGATCAACATCGTTAGAGCGTCCAGCATCTCTGAAATTTAGACTTCCCTCATTCTATGATCTTTGTGTTTTATTCTGTATATACTGTTTATTGAAATACATTTTACGCTACTCTACAATAAATTTTGCGTCCAGAAAGGATCAATCTTGCACTAAAGAGTAAATGAAGATACGCAGTTAATATACCAATCATGGCAGAAAGACCATATATTACTTACATGAAGTTGATCTCCCATGGATGCAAAATCTATTGCAGTGGCATATAGCATATTTCATGGTTAGCAATGAATTGATCTTGATACCTTTTACCGCTTTTCCAGATAATTCCTTTGGGGAGATGTCTGAATATATCGGTTTCGTATTCCACCAATGAAATGATGCTTGCTGTCGTAATGATCACCTTCTGCGTTCAAGCTCAGATGCACTGAACTACATAAAAAAACATACTTCAAGGCACAGAGTGTACCTGGAAGCAACACCGAATAATCTCAAATAGACGCAAAATCATAGGAAAAATCCTGTAAGTTTTGTAATACATTCCTAAAAAAAATTGAACGTTTTGGAAGCTCTATTTTCTTTCCTCATACAGATATTCTACTCTCCAAAATGCTATCACTGTCAAAATGGCGACGAGTGAATGGACAGTAATACAGCGTACCGATCTTGCGCTGAGGAGCATTAAGCTTTTCTTCATGAACGCAAAATTGGTATTAGATCAGCATAAGAATTCGTTCAGTAAGCAGTACATAAAGTACTGCATCTACCACTTGCGTAAAATTAGATTGTTCAGTGAAGCTCTTGTGATTTTGTTAATGCTAATGTCGCTTATCCGTTACAATTTCCATGATTTATGATACAACATTCTCTAACTGTAACTCTGTTCCAACTTTCTTGAGTGCTTCGTGCCATGATGGTACAGATTCTAGCAATTTCAGCCTGCGTTCATAAATTAGAATCAATCGCTTAAGGCATTTAGCTTCTAGCTCGGTATCTATTCGAGGCACTTCTCGGATCTGCGTAGATAAACCAGGTATATCGGGTGAAGGATGTGATCGTAGATATGGCCAGATGACCTGATGCAGAATATCACCAACATCTTTTCCAGACATAAAAGGGAAAAGATAACGAGTATGAACCAGTGATTCGGGTAAGGACTACACTGTTTGTTTAGTGCGATGAAGTTAGTACGAGAATATACACAAACCGATGTCAGGAGCAAGGTTGTTCGTATCGTTTCTTCTAGTTGAGTAGCATACTTCAAAGCGCTGGACGCTGAGGCAACTTCTGACATGTGCCAAAACGCTATGAAGTAGACTAGAATGCTACGGATGATATCATTTGTCGGGAATCGCGCGGCAGATAAGCATTTTTCAGCTATCAAGAATAGCACTGGATGATCCTTGAACGCACTACCAATAGCAATGTCGCTATTTTACTCATCAGCAGCGTGGAAGAACGTGTCTGGCATATACCTAGCATATGGAATATTCTTCGGGAGTACATCATCATAGACATCAAGTGAGACTACATCGCGAGGCCACTTAGAAGAAAGGTGTGATAGAACATGCAGACTAATAGACCTGCTGTCTTCTTAACAGAGGAAGGGAAATTTAGCATTTCTTTTCTTTTGAACCAGTATCTCTGTGCTTTACCTGAATTCCTTAGTGAGGCGTTGTAAAATAATGCTGCTGTTCGTTCGATATTGTCAATGTAAATCTTATCGCGTATATCCCTAAATCAATAGCATTAGTCGTTAACATCATTAATAAAAAGTATTTACAGTTCTGGGGTTACAGCATCGATCAACGTTACAAACTGTGGAGGACGAGACTGTTTGACAGATGGACTTCGTAATTTTGACTTGTCTTCCTGGCGTACTCTCCCTAAAATGCTTATCTTATTTCCCGTTAAGACTACGGCGTCAGTCTTCGGGAATATCTCCAATGCTCCATCTAAAATCCCATCTAAAGCTACGCTAAGAATAGTCTTTGCAAGTGTCGTGTCAAGACAGCATCGACTAACTAGTAGATAGTTGTTTTAAGTTTCAATAATTTGCGTATCAGGTATGGAACTTACTTAGCTGTTGGATCTCATCAAGCACAGGTGATTTTCCGTCTTGTCGTTGGTGAATGTATTGGTTCTTCATGTGCCTGAACCATGAATCCATTAAGACTTTTGCCAAAACCAATGGATCCACGGCAGATTCACTTTCCCAAAAGCGAGCATTTGTAAGTAGATGATATCCCATCGCTTGGCAATCCATCGAAGGATGATTTACAAATAACAGCAGCACTTGTTTCCAGTGGTTGGTAATATATAATTTGAACGCATTAAATCCTGGCCTTGCGTCGAATCGATCCTCAGCATGAACGGTTTCTTCAAACAGCATGGAAAGGTTGCCGAGGATCTTCTCTACATTAACTGATCCTTCACTATCAGCAATATGCATCGCGATCGCCTTTGAAAAAATCGTTTCGAGGACCGTTCTAACCAAATTGGTTAGTTTGAGTTTTCTTTCGCATGGATATATTATATTACTGGAAAATGCCCGGCCACTTGGTTTCTGCGGCTGCAACTAAATTTAAGACCAAGTAGCGTGTACCGGAATCTACGCTGGATGTTGTTTTTGGTCTATTGATTCCAGTGATCAAACGGACAAGCATATCAACCGCTAGGTTAATTGTATCGCATTTTAGAACAATTAGCTGGGTCAGAAAGAGAGGAATTTTCAAATTGTCAATTCCGCGCGAAGTAGAACCGAGGAGAGATGCAGCCCAGCCAACGATATCCAACGAAGCTGGCTCAAGGTCCAATTGCTCAAAGGATGGTCGAATAGAGTCCAGAATAGACTTGTCTCCCGCCTGTGGTCAAGATGCATAAGCATGCACTTCGAAAAGCTTGGTTTGTTTTCTTTTACCGGAATAAGATGTTGAAGCTTTAATCTGGGATCGTGAGCCAATGTATCCAGCATAACAGCTACATCAAGAGCGTGTTTCATCACAGGTCCATTGCGATCGAATGCAACATTAGAAAGCCATCGAGGAAATACATTAGCTACGGTCGTAACCTCTCTACTATATATAAGTATGTATGTGGTGTCTAATTTACATACCCTGAGGCAAGACGAACTAGGGAATGACCTTTGTCTCTTTCATGTAGAAACACCGTACCGGCTCTATTATCTAGAAAAAGCCTTTCGAAAATGTTGGACCAACAACCTTGTCAAATAATTAACGGCCTACTCGTCGGTCTATCGATCTTACCGCTCATAAGCGAAGATGCCATGCGTGGGAGCGCAAGAAGGTAACTCAGGCAGTATTGTTGCTTCTCTAAAAAGCATTATATCAGCAGCCTATTTATCTACCGTAGTTCTTACCAGAAGACATCTTACTTGAAACTGCTTCACCAGAAATATCCGTAATATGGGCAAAATAATGATCGAAGAGATCGATAACAGATTGACTAACTAACGCCTTCTGTTTCTGCGAGAGATATTCAAAAAGATTTGAACCGACAATCTTTAGTTTGATCTGGTCCTCGCTTGAGCTAATAAATGCAAAAACTAAGTAATGGCTTATTATTCCTTCTAATTGCTTACTTTGAGCCGTCAAGATGCGGATTGCCGTACTTCGCTAACCCAAGTATCAAATATTCGTGAATTCTCGGGATCACGAGATGAGAAAGTTTGTCGCTAATATGACAAACAAACCAAATCATACACTTTGGCTCGTGCACAGACATTCTTCCAAGCTACATCTCTGAATTAGTGACACCTAGTGTTTACGCCAACCCACATCTAGTAACGTATCCATTTTGCTGCAAACGCTTTAGATTTATACTGTATGTATGTTCTATTTCTTTCTACCTTTCTTCCATCGCCTCGTGAAAAGCAATCGTATCAGATACAAGGTCAGCTAATGCCTCATTTACAGGGTCACTCAGTATCTGCGCTGTTTTCCCAATGCCTAGCCAAAAAGGTCGGAGACGTGAGTTGACAGACAAGGCCTACAAGTCTGAAAATGTACCATGATCGGGAACTCTCTCTCTCAGCGTTGTATACGACCACTGTAGACGTAAATAAAAAGTTACACTCCCTTTACTTCAAAAGGTAATGCACCGAGTACCTTTATTAGCTTCACTCCATCATCAGTCATGAAACATTTCAACTTTTTAATACACAACACTAGTGCCCGCTGATCATCAGTTATTGCAGGAGAACCACTAGTAATGGGGCATTGGAGGATGACAGCAGTTAGCCGATCAAGATCGGCTTCCGAACAACCAGGTAACATTGTCAAGGCGCGTTGATCGCCCCACCTCCGTGCTGGAAACTTATGTGTGACTCGGGATAAAGATAGATCAAACCAGAGAACCGCAGTTTATCCAACCTGTTTATTTGTCTTCTGATTTCGCTTACCACGTTCTAATGACGCAAAACGTGCGATTCCGGTTAGCCTGCGAATCCTGGGTGGTGGAAATGACTCTTTGAGTTAAGAGGATTGTTCAACAATCAGCTTCATTAGATATCATATAACAGGACTATCCTGCGCGATGTTTGATTCAATCCATTCTCACAATAACTGTTATGAAAAAAAAAATCTTGCGAGCTTTGTTGACTAGATACTGCTCAAACTTTTATAAAGCATTGGCTATTCTAACGTTTTGCACTGTATCTTGATTTCCATGATGCGAAATGGTTCGCTGTATGAAAATATCGCATTTGTCATTTGAGATGAACCCGCTCCGCATTTTATTTTGTCTCTTTACAGTGTGTCAACGCTCTCCTGGTCCCTCTAGGCTTCAGGAGAGCGACGCCTCACGGCGTCTTGCTTGCGAGTGGGTATATTCACCATCCGTTTCCGACTGCGCTAAAATTACGGAGACTGGGTCTGAGACTGGGCTGTATTTCACATTTAATGTTTTTTACTGTATTGTGCGGTGGGGGGGAAATACGAAAACCGAGTACGAAACAGATGCGGTACGCACTTGAGAAAATTTTACGACCTAATGCTTTTTGTCCTACATATAGATGGAGAGTGTTCTTTAAATGGATAGAAAATGAAATGGAACCATGTTTCACGTTTCGAGTAATGATCATTCTCGTTAGTAAAACGAAATATCCGCATCTCCTTCGGCAGGGGCATCCAGATCAACGTACGACTTGACTTGACGAGGATCACGCGGCATCAAATCGTCGATATCCATACTGCTACATAGTACATCGTCAACGTACTATTACTACATAATAAAAATAACAAACCTAGTATCACGACGGCCACTGCCAGCTGCTCCTTTTTGATGCGGATCTCTTCTATTTAGTCCTGAAGGGTTGGTCCAATTAACGTCTCCGAAACCGATTCTAGGTATTTGGTCCCATGGTGTTCCTACAGCTGCAGCTTGCACTGGAAGACCTGGAGGCGGTCGCATACCATTATTGATACCTGGAAGCATGAATGGCGATGGTCCACCACTGAATCCCATGTTACCACCCATCGTTGACCCTGCCATTCCAACCGGCATATTCACATGACTTGCAGGAGACACAGGCAAAAGATGATTGGGGTCGCGGACGTAGTTGTTATAGAATTCGATTTCCTCGGTGAGACGAGAAATCTCCTCTCGATGCTTCGTCATGATATGCTTCTCCACAAAATCAAAGCCTTTGAATGCCTTTGCGCATTCGCCAACTTTGCATTTGTATTTGGCTTCGTGCTCTTTCAACACGTGTTCTACCACGAAAGCTTCGGTCTCACTGAAGATTAAGGATTAGCACTATCGTCTTCTATAATCAATGACAGTACCTCTCCACTGACCGACCACCCATCTTCTCCAGCTTTCGTCCGTCAGGTTTATCAATTTTCATTGCAACTCTTTGATCCAGGTTCCTTGCCCATTGTGCAACTAAACACAGGTCAATTACTTTAGCTCAAACTGTAAAAAAAAAAAAAAGGCCGAGAAAGAGGGATGGAGGGAGCCGAAAGTAACTCACCATTCTTGTCATTCTTTGCCGATTGCTTTGTATCACCTGCAGCATTTGCAGAAGATCCCAATTCTTTACGACAATGAGGCTCGACACATCTTCGATTCAGCTCTTCCAGAGAGTCGGTCTCCATTCCGCAATAGTAACAATACATATGCACTCTTCGGAGATATGTCAGAAGCATGTCGAGTTCTTTCTTCAGTTCAAATCTTTCTCGACCATCGTCCTGTTTAACATCTTCAGACTGGTCTCGTTCGTTCTCCTCTGCTGCAGTATTCTTCTCATGCTGTGCAATAACATATTTTGCTCTTTCGATTACTTTTTGGGAGCCATTAACATCTTCACCAAGATCGTTATCCATTTCCTTGCTCAGATCCCGTGCATTTTGAAGATCGGCTTTCAGTCGTTCTGTAGTACTTGCAATTTCCGGTGCCGTTTTCGTAGCTCTAGATTGAACTTGGTTTTTGCGATTCATCGCCAAATAGAATACAAAGTCATCAATCTATAGGAGCTAGTTGAGCAATGGCATAGAAAATTTCTAGTAAGTACCTTTAAATTTTGTAACTGATCAAAAGCCTTCTTTATATCTGTGCCGTCCTTAAAATGAATCCACCCAATCCTGTGGAACTTTTTGCTCGGACTTGGTTCTGAAAGTGCAAGGTATTCGAAGCCTTCCACCTCCTCGCACATCTACGTACTAATGAGGAAACTTTGATTATCTCGTGCTTCATTACCTCAATAATCCTCTGTCTTGGGATGGTTGGCGGTACTGTCTTAATAATCAAGTGTTGCTCGTATTCCACAGCCTCTTCGCCTTGAGGCTCGGAGACATTTTCATTTTCTTTCTCCACCTCCCCTTCTTCTTTGTGGTCGCTTAATGAGCTCTGATCAGAAGAATTTTGTTCATCGTACAGGATATCGTCATATTTTCCTTCTTCAAGCGCATTTAGGAACTCGTTGAGGTACTGCCGCCGCCGTTGTTTCATTTCCTGGATGCGAGGAAGTGCTATAGTCGGATGATATTTCTCTTGGAACCACTGTTTGTCCTTATTGCTGTTGAAGAACAAACTTAACTGTCGCGCCGCATACTTTGCTTTATATTTTCCATAACGGTTTTGAAGCTCACTCTCGTCAAACTGACTCCTAGAATGAGTCTGACGCAGATACTCACAGAACTGTTTGTACGGCATAAGAAAATCGAATTGATTCGGGTCGATAGGTGGCATTCTTTCAAATATATGTAGAGTGTAAGAGGTAAAGTCAGCCTAAAAGGACACTTTACCTTCCCATAGATGGCCAACGTCCGCCTACCAGCTGCGCGTTCATTACGTCTAACGGAGGTAATTTAGATCCGGAAAAAGGCGAACCATCCAATACCAACCCATCATCGGATAGCCAAGTGCACTACTACCATTTTGAGGTTCCGGAATATTACTATATCTTGGACCTGGTGTGTATCCATCACGTTCATAGTTTGGGATATAATGGTCACCCTCTTGGTGGTGGTAGTCTGGTTCTCTCGGATCGCGCTCTCGAGATCCGCGTGCTGTTCTGTGAGCACCATATGATCGTGAGGAATGCGGTGGTGAAGCAAATGAAGCATGCCGTTTGTGTCTGCGTTCTATTAGATAATGTTAAATCTGAATCTGATCTGAGGACGCTTGCTCTTCCTTTTTACCTTCTGGTGGTGTTTCAGCTCGTCGCGATCGTTTTTTGCGTTCGTATCTGTCATATTCTTCAGCGTTTGGATTATATGTGTCGCCGTACGCACCGCGATCTCGTTCTACGCTTCGTTCCCGTCGAAACTTCTCGCGGCCGTGCGAACGAGGGCAAAAATCGTCATCTGACCAATCTCCAAAAGTAATCCCTCCGCGACCGGCTGGTGAGTAAGCTCTTCGGTCCGACATGTCTCAATAATTGATTTGGGGCGACTTTTCAAACGTCTGTTACTGCGGTTGGAAACAGATGTCAAAGGAGAGGAGCAAGGGATAACGAGGACGGCGATTCGTGAATCGCAGAATCGACGCCGAAAAAAGTGATGTCATAAATAAGCGATTGGCTATTGGTCCGAAATTTCCTTCCCTTAAAAGGAACCCATCATGCGAAGCCAAGGTCAAAATTGCAGCAGGAATAAATGGATAGGGATCAGCGAGCTGAGAGATTGGCTGTAACCTGCACCATAGTAATTAGTTCCTGGTCTGCTTTTCTACCGAAATAAACGACACCCTCATCCTTATTGTACCTATCAGTTCCAGTTACGACACAACAGGTACAATGTCGTAAATCATATAGCTCTACAACTGATGTTTGCCTTAACTAGACATGGCTACCTTCATTTAAAATCTGAGACAGATGCTGCCAGGTTTTATCATGCTTATCAGGGTGACCAAGTTATTGGCTTTTTACAGGTGACATTTGTTCCTGCTGTGCACGCAAATGATCAATCAGTCCGTTATGAACTACCAGGAGAAGCACAATTACTACCTCCGCCATCTATTTCTTCTTCAGTACATGAATTACCACCACCATATTCATCTCCTTCTGCTTCTCCAGCACCTGAATTATCACTAGCTTCATTCCCAACACATGAATCATCAGCAGCAGGTCCTTCGTCACCGTCTTCGATAGTCACTTCCCGCGAAAGCATGGGTAATAATGCGAACCAGGAAGCGTGGTGGAGACTGCTCCACCAGCGCTTCCCATCTCGTGAACGTCTTCACCGTCTCCCTTCTGCTCCTCCTGCCCGGATGTCATCGAAACGGACCGTCACCTTGTACTCGATTGCCCGTCGAACTGTATCTTCTGGCACACCATTTTCCGTGATTATGGTCCCGACTTCAGTGCTACCATGGATTCGACTTGGCAACTTCTTCTCCTCGATGACCTGACAAACAGCAAACTACGCTATGAGATGATCGGCCGTGTGCTGCGGACAATATGGTGTACTTATTGGTGCAACACCTTCGATGATATGCTCTGGACAACTGTTGATGCTACCAGCCACTTCCTTCAATGCATAGATAGTTAAACTCCTTCCCTTTCCGCACACGTGGCTGTATAACCTATCCAATAAAACGCAAATAATAATACAAAAAAATGCGAACCAGGAGGAGGATAGGAACGAGGATGAAAGCGATGACAGCTTGATACTGAAGTGTCGGTTAGTTGGTGTGTCGAGAATCAGGCGGTGGAGTACGTGAGACTCGGTTAGGGATGATTTTTATTCTGTAAAACGCAAAGCGGAGTGTCAAGCAGCGCGAAGTCAGTTGCAAACACTTTGTCTTTACCGAGAAGCAAGAGTAAGAGGCTTTACTTTAAAATCAATCAAGCTAACATCTTTCCAACAGTGGTACATCTACCACTACGGGAAAAAACCTTAACTGTTATATAATCTTGGAAAAATCTCAACAAAATCTTAGAAAACCAACAAAATTCAAGATTTTCCAAGATGTTTTCCTGTAGTGTATGGTGATGACTACTCAAAGTCATATTTGGTATTCGCCGTCTCATTTTCGCGCTGCACACATTTGCTTTCTATCCTAGGTGGTTCTGCTGCAGTAATGTTTTGATACTGAGCTTTTGAATCTGCTGTTGGTTGACGGTTTTGACACGATCACAACACCACGTTATGGGTGTTTACAAAAACAGGCACCGTAGGTCCTCCAGGAACTGTAAGAGTTGTTCGATAATAGAATTGCTACGGCAACTAGCGGCCATAAGATGAGTGGCTATGAGCTGAGTGTCCGTAAATTAAGCCCTCAACGAGTGTCTACAGGTAGATATCATCACTTCTTCTATTTAAGTCTAAACAGTCGATCCACCGAGACTCAAACATGCGTTGGTATTTGCGAACAATCAGATTTCATAGAGAATTCTAAGCTGCCTATCTAACCGTTCTCTAAATTATGTTACATGAGTGTCCATAGCAATTCCCTATTAACGAACGCATACTTGATTCTTTTCTTAGCATAAACGTGGTTCCCCATGGACGCAAAACTTATGTAGATTAGCGTAAAATTTGTTCAATAAACAGTACCCGGAAGAAGGCAGGCTGATGATGGAAAACGGTGACTTTGTCCAATGCGTCCGAAAGCAATCCCTTTTAAGGTTCTGCAAAAACGTCCTCGTCCCGAATTTTGTCGGACTTTGTATGATGCTGATTCCCGCTGTTTGAAGTCCAGAAAAAGTGGCGAAAATTTTTTTGGACTTTTTTTTGACACACCAATTTATACACAATGGGTAAAGGTGGATTTGGCGAAAGAGGCGGTCGTGGTGGTCGTGGCGGTTTCCGCGGAGGTAATTCAGAAAATGAAATGTTCCCAGCTTACGGTTTTAATAAGGTCGAGGTGGCGGTCGTGGAGGCCATTCGTCGTTCAACCAGGGCCCTCCCGCTGAAGTCGTCGGTAATGAATTAAAACGATCGATCAGATATGTGTTAATACGATCTTAATAGCTATGGGTGCCTTTGTGCATGCTTGTGAAGGTGAATTGGTTTGCAAATCGATCAACCCCAAGATCCCTTACTTCAATGCACCCATCTTCTTGGAGAACAAGACTCAAATTGGCAAAGTCGATGAAATTCTCGGTCCTTTGAACGAAGTCTATTTCACAGTGAAACCTCAAGAAGGCATGGTTGCTACCTCTTTCAATGTTGATGACAAGGTTTATATCGGTACTGACAAGCTTCTGCCATTGGAACGTTTCTTGCCAAAGCCCAAGTCTACCGTAAAGGGTAAGCCAGTGGATGACATGGTCAGGATTCTGATTTCGTTGTAATAGCTGGAAAGCCAACTGGCCTGCAAGGCAAGGTTGAAAAGCGAGGTGGTGGTGCCGCTGGTGGCCGAGGTGGTCGCGGAGGTGCTCGTGGTGGCCCTCGTGGCGGTCGCGGTAAGTGATATTATCATGTCTCTATTGTAGATTAAATGTATTTAAAGGTGGTCCTCGCGGCGGTGGACGTGGCGGTGGACGCGGCGGCTCTCGTGGTGGATTTGGAGGTGGATTTGGAGGTGGAAGCCGAGGTGGCCGAGGCGGATTCCGTGGCGGCCGCGGTGGTTACTAAGTTAGCTCTTACCAACTCTACTGCAATTCCATGTAAATACGTATTACGAGATTAAACTGCATTTTTTCACCATGCCAGTCGCGGAAGCTTTGGTCATATTTACCAAGTTTAAACACCAGTGGAATTCTGTTTGCATCAATTAAAAACAGCATAACAATTAACGAATGGAAACTAAGCAAAAAATGAAGAAACTGATTATGAAAACGGCAGATGATGCATCTATTGAAGATGCTGTATATCCAGAGGCAAATGCTGACATGAATGTCTCAATGGAGATGATATAAACAATCGAACCTACAGTATGACTTTATGTTGTATTGAGTATGTCATAATTGAGTAGAATGACGACAGTCTTGATCTGTCTGCTTTGGAGTATTAACCCAACAAATAATCACCGTGTTACGCACGTTGTACTTGATAGAATTAAAGCAAACATCAGCACACTTTGGCCAGCGTAACAGAAGCAGAATGGTAGATGCCGACAAGTTAAGTATCAACTCTAGCTTAATTGCACTCATGTACCGTGTTATACTTTTATGCCAATGGCTGGAACTTTGCCAACTTCTTTCCTAAATATTAGATAAGGTTCAATAGGTTTGGGGAAGCATCTGACAAAAAATCTTGAAGCTTATCACAGAAAGACCATGAGAGTGGACTGTTGAACTTTTCTTTTCTCTCTCTATGTTCTTTACATTGATAATTAGTCCTTACGATTTATTGAACAACTTTTACGCAAATGTAAATAAACTATGCGTCCATGAAGAGCCAAGTCTGCGCTAAAGAAAGGATTAAATATACGGTCATTAGAATAGGAATTGGCGACAAAATAATACTCTACTTACATCAGCTTGGTCCTCAGATGGACGTAAAATTCTTGCCACATTCGGTAAATGAAATGATATCCATTGGTATGCACAGTTGTCGCTCATTCTTACATCCTTCAAGTCCTCTGTAGTGCTTCCAAACACTCGGCCGCATGGCCATTTTTTCTTTTCACTGGGCGCACCGGTTCCCATCTGATGATGGGAATACCCCTCGGGGATAAATGAATTGGCACCAAATTATCTTCCATTTGCTTACCGTGAGTGAATTTTTATGCTGCTCGAATAAATTTTGCGTCCATCTGGGGACCAAGTTGATGCAAGTAGAATAGTATTTTTTTACCCAAAATTATTTTTTGTTAAAATGGAGGCGAAACTGGCGTGCATTTTGCTCATTTTTCAGCGCATTTGTAAATTTCCAGACAACATCCAAAGAAAGTTCTTTATATCACAATGTAGCTCTTTTTATTCTATTTCGATATCTCTATTTGTTTTCTTACTGGTGTTTCTTTTTCCAATAAGCTACTTGGCAAAAAGTCAAAGAATGATTTACGGAAAGGTTAGGGAAAAGCCTGTCTGTCTTCGTGCTTTGACTCCTTATAGACATAGACAGCAGACGGTAAGAAAACAAAAAAAGGGAATTAGAAGAGACAAACGAAGATAATAGAAATACAAAAGAAGTGCAGTCAATAAAGAAGTATACGGAATAAAATGGTACTGTCAATAAGACAAAGTCTATCGCAAGAATGCAAAGGTAGGGATGGATACTAAATGACGTAAAGGAAGAAGACTTGCATATTCCGTGTTTGTAATTGCCCAGATATGCGTGTCTTTTTCTCATTATCAATCCACGCAAATGCAATGGGAAGCGCCCCTAATATAAACTCGCAAGCGTTGCTGACACCTAGAGCCGTAATCAAGGGCATCTTTGTATTGCTTACATTGTACGTCGCATCAACCAGTACAACTTGCGAGAAACAACAAGCCTTCTCAATCATCACTTGCGACGTAAGAACAGATGTCGCAAGCGGCCTAAGGTATCATGTTCATACGAAACGTTGAGGCCATTGACTCCCATGCGTCTGACCGAAATTATCGCGGCCTGATGCAATTCCACCTTGTCTGGTTTTCCTGGCAAGCGAAAACCACAAGCTCAAAGTAATGAAAGAAATAATGCTTGGATGTGCTGATTAGGTTACCCGGGCACAGGAAATAACTTTGGACATCGGATCAGGAGCGATATGGTCCCAACAAGATCTGTTTTGGTAAACTTTGTCGTCAGTTGACATAAACGATACCCGAAGTAGCGCAAAATAGCATTCAAAATGCATTACTCTAATTGGGTTACACGGTTTGTCCTATGCCTTTTGTTTTCCCACCCTCAAGGAACTCAGTATTCAACTCGTCCTCCAACGTCACAGAGAATCTAGAACATAGTAATGATGTCCGCAGACAACGTCTCCCCCAAATGAGGCCTTGGAGGTCTTTGGAGGATGATCAGTTTAATCGTCCCGAGTACAATGACTCTTTGCAGCGGCACCGACTGTTCACAAGCGACGACTCAGATACAGATGGGGATCCTACACAAGAGAGTGTTAGTCATTTAGAATACGTTACGTCTGAAATGAATTATCTTTATCGCCAGAGCAGAATGACAGACATACTACTCTTCGATGACGAAACATATAGCGAACCCTACGATGAATACTCAACAAGTTTTGATACCACCAGCGATAGCTGTAGTGAGGAAAGTAGAATTCCTGACAATTATTCAGAACCTTTATCATACATTGAACACGCTTACGAACAATCAGCTTTGCATTCCAATCGTCCACCTACCGGTGTGCTCGACCTAGGGGTACGAAGTATGATAGAAGGGTCGCCGGAATCACTGTTATTTCCGGCCGAGCATCGGCGACTGATACCTCCATTATCCTCCTCCGGTCGAGACGGTGAATGCCCACGTATGCAAGATGATTGGAGAATACTGCATAACTATTTGACACCCGATGGAGAATATGATCAACTGCTGGCTGCACTAGCCGCGACGATATACGGAAATCTCGATGGCAATGATTACTCTAGGGAAGCCGTGTGTTGCAGAGATATTATATTGGCGGGTGAAGAGCTCTATGGTGCAAACTGGTTGAATAGATTGAAAAATCATCAACTGCAAAAACTAGGAGGTGATGGATTTTCTATGTTGGACCTTCGGTCAGCCGTTACACGAATAAGAAATCGCATATAGTATCTGGCACATTTGTTTATCTTCCTTACAAAAAAGTTCTGCAGACAGCAAATTTAGGTTGCTTGATAGATATGACCTGTCAAGTTATGATTCGGACGGGTCTAATAGCAAATTTACATATTTTGCCTTCGGAGATAACTGTCAATCGTCTCTTTACCTATATGCACTGATGCTTAGTCCAAGCAATATATATGAAAACATACTCCTTCATGGGCTGATCTGGAAGAGTTGATGGTAGTGAATCTGCAACAGCAGTATATAAGCGCTCTTGGGGAAGTTATACGCCATCAAATCATGCGCTTGGTGCATTTTTCGATATGCAAAACGCCGATAGTACATGTCTTAGGGTATGTTAACTTCTCAGACGACTCCACCATTTTCTCCAAAGGACGTTGAGCATTCGATACTGGTTTCCATCCGAACAAAACTTTTTCTAATTCAACCTGAATTCGTGACATATATCGATCACGATGTTAATTCCTAGACAAATACTTATTTCAACTATGTTTCAGACACTGCGTGGTGGGGAGCTTATGCCCTATAAACGTGTGGATAGGCTGTTAAATGACGGTAATAACAAAAGTACAGCTGCCAAGCAGAATAAGCTACCTAGAAAAAGTAAGTAACGTCATATGAGTGATAGATATGAGGCTTACAGAATGTTTATTTTAGAAAGACAGGGATAAAGAACAAAAGCAATTTGCGTCTCCTTTTATATGCTGACAATTTGTAGAGATGGAAACCTTCCCTCGCCACAAAACGTTTTTAGTGAAGTTAGTAGGCCAGTTCGCATAGGCCACTCTAATCAGGCAGAAAACTAAGCTTCGAGATTATTAAGCATAACATACTTTGGAGTCAAGTTCACTTGAGACTAATGTACAGATCCTGTTAGCTAACACGAAATTTTAACGTGCATTTGCGGACTTTTTGAGAGATGCTTTGTGCAGCACGCTACCGCTGAGCTCTAGCCCGACATCCCCCTCATGCAAGGTAAATAGATTGCTCTGCCTTCATTTATTTCTGACGTTTAACTTAAAAGATAAACCACTGAAGGAAGGTAATTTGCATTCGTCCATTGTCAGCAATACCAACATTTGCAGAATTCACTCAGCCCATGTTGATCTAAAATGCACCATACGCAACTTTTACCGTGAGCATATTCTGCCTGACAGCTACGACAAAGATCTCGAGATCCTGCTGCAGAAATACAGACGTCATTTCGAACAAACGCAGGAAATTAAGGCTTTAGTCCAGAAATTGCAAGATTCAGGACAACATAGCGCCCATCGTCTGTGGAAGATTGACACAGTAACTCGTACAGAAGAAGCTCTTTGCGGGGATGGCGTCGAAATAACTCACGAGCATCATTACCAAACGGCGAACTACCAAAATACAGAATATACCAGACTGAAAAACACTCTTGACAAACTTCGGGTGGATGTGAATCCTAATTTATATCGTCGTCTCTATGAGTCGAAAATGGCACGGTTAGAGGTACAAACTTACCTGGACGATTCACTCTGGGAGCTGCGCTGTCGCTCGCGTTTGAATGACCCCAACCCAATCGATAAACAGCATGATATGAAAACGTTAATGAGAATGCTCGACACGTTATTCGCTGCAGAAAGGTCCATTGTCATGGATGACGACAATGCTGAACACATGCAGGTGTATCTCAAAAGTGTACAAGCATGGATTATACATGTTGCCGCGGTTTACCTACGACTAAGTGATCTGAGAGAGCGTAGATTTTTGCTTCTGCATCTTCTTCAGACGCACACGATATCCTGGGCTGTGTCTTTATTGCAATATACCTTTACAGATCACCAATCGGAAAGCAAATTTATGGAGGAATATATAATAATACTTGAGCTAATATTGAACCACGAGCTATATGTGGATACTATCGAAACGCAAGAGATACCAGCATGGATGGAAGACGACTATCTCGCTATTTTGGACCAATTGGCGATAGTGCACA
Organism: Saksenaea vasiformis B4078; assembly: GCA_000697055.1. Taxonomy (NCBI): domain Eukaryota; kingdom Fungi; phylum Mucoromycota; class Mucoromycetes; order Mucorales; family Saksenaeaceae; genus Saksenaea; species Saksenaea vasiformis. The sequence continues at coordinate 9,240 of JNDT01001747.1, read as the reverse complement.
TTTACCGTACGATCGTGGATACGGTATTCGAGAAACTGGAGGACACGTCAGATGAACTGCAGAGGCTATTTAATTTTACAAAGAAGATCTTAGACGTTACAGAATTAGGGATACGGACGTTCGCTAAAAAGTGTGACATGAGCTTGACGAAGCGCTTAGCTCAAACAGCATGTCATGCAGTGCAGATATCGACCGACAAAATAGTAGAGAATCAACGGGTGAGCTTCTGTCAGGAATATGTGGATGATACTATTCGGCGGGTCGTTTTCTGTTATCTGGATGCTGAGGAGACAAATGTATGGAATTTTCTCCCAGCACTTCCATATCATGCGGCTTCTATTTCAACATTATGGCAGATCACAGGCCATTTATTGCGTCTTGATCAACTCCAAAAGCCCCAGTCGATGCCTGAGTTGTTGGACAATTTGCCGGAGATCACCGATTATCTCGAATTCTTGAGTGTCAACCAGTTACAGGGTACATTTATACTAGGTTGTCTGTCCAATATTGCAATCAGTATATCCGCAGCTTTCGAGGATGGCTCTCACAATGAAAATGAACGCTGTCTCATCGCCATCATTGCGCATACTTTGTTCACTGTCGCATTTGTGGATAATGGATTACGAGAGGTCTATTACAAAGACGTCCGAGACCATTTTGAACCAATGTGCAGAAAACATTCATTTGTAATTTCCTTGCTTTTACGGTGGACTCACGAGCATTTTGCAGTCATGGAGGGTATGGCTTTGTACCTCTTTCGCTCCCTACCAATGTCCGAATGGATCATCACCAAGGACGATCTTTCCCGCCTCCGCCAAATGCTCTGCTTGGGACCATCAGCAAGCGTTGCAACCAATTTTGTACGGTATATTATCGCGCAACTCAAGTTTGGATATCGCCCAGACAGAGATGATCAGCTGTCTAAATCTCAACCGTGGTACAAACGAAGGAAACCCTTTCTTTCGTATGACATCCACGAAGAGTTGGCATTTTTATTGTTAGATGCATGTCGTAAATATGCACCGCTTCCTGACAGCGAAAAAAATGCCGATCTTATTCGTGCAGTAGCTTCTACCGTATCCAACTATTTCCCAATGGCAGATACCGACCTTCCTACAACCACTGTGGCTAATGAATTTTTGGATTGGGTGTGGACCGTTGTGCTACAATTGCAGTTGTATGACTGTCCGATATCCGCGCGGGCTGCAGGGATCGATGAATCAACGACGATATCTATGTTGCGAGATACCTTACATAATCACTCCGATACAGCAGCATACCATGCATCTCTGGTTGTTTATATCTCTTTCTTGTTATCCGCGACAAGTAGACATTTCTTGCGATTCGAATCAAGCAACGGGTGGATGAAGTTGCTTCTTATCCTAAAGCGTGGAAAACCCGAAGCTGTGGTACAAATATTGGGGGAAATCATCCCTGCTTTTGTGTACATGCACGGCGACGATTTCTTTAATGATCCGACGCTCCAAGAGTTTTTGCGGCAGATGGTTAATTTTAAAGCCGATCCTGTTCTAACAAACGCGATTTCAAAATCGGAAGCGAACACATATTGGGACCAGGGGCAGGCGACAGGAATTAGTATGATTATCGGATCACATGCATGGCAAGGTCGATTTATCGACTCTGTCAGTAACTTGATGGATAACGCAGGCCATGGCTTTTCTTATCTGGATCTTATACTTCATTCCTGGCTTAAGACCATATTTCACAAGAACGATTGGATGTGGCACGTACAGTACGTGATGTTCGTGGATTGCGTATGTAAAATTGCTTTTACTCTCGGTCGCTATTCGCTCGCGCGACGAATGTTAGCCGAAGAACAAAGAAAGCTTGAGAAAAAAAAATATCAGCAAATCCTCAATTCACCAACATTATCGGCTCTCAGGCTTGATCAGCAACGAAACCCTTTGCGATTTATTAAGAATATCCTGCCAGATGCAGCGTATACTAGTTTACTGGCAGGGGAGTGGTCCGTGCTATCATTGACGACAACCAACCTGTTTCGCTCTCCCGGCATCGAACACTCTTGCTTGTGGTTTGCGTATGAAGTCTTGATGTTAGAAACGAAAGAAGAAGAGGAATACCGAAAGAGCCTAGCAAAATACGTGGCTGAACACGATCCGGAGTCTGAGATTGACATATCGTCACATTTCAAGATATACGATCCTCAGCAAAAGAAGCCACCAGAATTCTATGTTTTGTATCGTTGGGCTCAACATGCAACTGCTTTGCCGGCAGATCATCCCCTGCTACCGTTGTTCTTGCAGATGTTCTTCTGTCTGTATTTTTCTTGCTTCACCGTGGAGGGACGTACGATATTCTATGGTCATTTGTACTTTGTCAAGAAACAAGAGCTGTTGAACAAACTCCGTGACCATATCGCCCAGCTACAAACTTATCATGGACAATGCCAATTCGCCGGGGAAAATGAAGAAAAACCGGTTGCAAGTGACGGTGCGGTTGACCATGAAAAACTACGGCAGATCTATTATGCAATGTGGATGTGGATTGGCAACCCTAATCTCTTGGACACGTCCAATATATCCGAGCTACCTGATCACTATTGCCCCAAGCAACTGGAGCTATGTCGTATACCAAGCACATTCGAACAGTGGGAAACACATCAGCCATGGAATGACACAAGTGCAACGTGGTTCGATCTAGTTAACAGGCAGCACTTACAAGACACGTTCAATAGCGTCTCGTGGCATGGTTCCAAAAAGTTTCAGGATGATGAAGACTGCGATCGTAATTCTTCAAATGAGACATTATGGGGTGTAGGTTTGTATAAACGGAAACAATAATAGAATGACAAATGTGCATTCACGATTTATTTACCTTAATGGGCCCTATCAGCTCACTATTAAAAAAAAGCATGCTCCCTTGAAAGTGGCCAACAATAAAGCGGCCAACACTATTTTGTGATGCTCATGATCGGCCTTGGCCTTGGTCTCAGCATGATGGCCTTCTTGTGTCGCGATGATCCAACTACTGGCTTCTGGAGGTTGATAGTAATGAAAAAAATCTCATGATTCAATGTATCGCCCACTTTTGCATCATACTGAGCATGTATTCAGAAACCTATTGCTATACAATTGAACAGCATAAAACTCTTACTCAGACACAGGACCGTGCTTCAAATTGATGCAAAGAAGCATGCCAGGGCGCAATTCACTCAAACTTTTAAAGGCAATTAGATTTGACGTGCACCTAGCCTAGTTGCAGACTGCTACCCCTTTTCCCACAACCAATATATCAACATACCGAGCAGTCGCTAAGATGAGTGTCATGCAGAGAGCTGAACCACCACCATGTCACATCCGACGTCAAAATCAACTACCTTCACCTGAGGAATTAGTGAACTCGACTGGAAAAAAATTATTAGCGCCAGTCGTTGATACATTTAAACAACATTCACAATGGTTTCGCGAAAACCTGGATAAGCGACTAGAGCTGGATAAGATATACATGGAGGAACTCACACAGTTATATGTCAATGAGCCTTCTCAACAAATCCTTAAAGTTCCTTGCCGCAAAGTGCCACAAGGCATTTGCAAAAAGCCGGCAGAGATCAAACTGAATATTGAGCAAGTAAAGCTAAATGAAGAGATTCGGGAAAACCTGGAGAAGAATCGAAAGGAAGCGGAAGAGCTTGCACCTAATTCTGTAGATGTCAGGATATGCGTTCAGAGCATGCTAGCGTTACGTACTCTAGATGCAGTAGTAAAGCAAGCAAGCCTGCAAAGACGGAAGAAAGAGTGGATCCATTTAGCATGGTCCTGCCTAACATACGCACTAGATCAGCTTGAGGTAGATGCTCGGTTATTCCCGCCTTCACGCATTTTCATTCGACAAATTGCCGACCGTGTCGCCAGGATGATGCAATTCGATTCGCAGTATATTGATCAACTGTTAAATCTAATGGACGGAAAAGAAGAGCGCGTTTCCTTGCTGTATCCGGCGTTTCAACCGAACATTGATCCTAGGAGATTCGTATCGCTCTATCGACGCGTATCCTCATTCTCTGCTTCTGCGCAGATATACCTTCTTCAGGCATTTGATATGGTCCTGTGGAGCAAAACGGCATATGCAAACGAGAAAAGTCGAGACGCAGTCTATTCACAGGCATTCAAATACATTGGATCACCAAGCAATGATGCAAACAACGAACAACTCAAGTCTGTGCGTGTACAGCACTTTGCTCTAATATTATCACTTATGCTGGCAATGATGAGTAAAGCTGGACAACAAAAGGAGCACATCATAGTTCTGAAAAAGTTCATATCTTTTCTTCTGGAATCACCAACGCGGACGGTATTGGATGGTTTGTTGGTGGATTCATTAACCGATTCCCTCGGTGGTCGCTCGATAAATATATTGGATATGCTTGAATCAAACCCTAAGGAGGCAGGTTTTAGAATGAGCCAACTGCAGAGAACAGACAGTGTAGTTTCCGCAATTACGCTTCTGGGCGAGACGTTTGCGCTTCACGGTCTCAAAAGGAACCTCTTTGAAGCTTTTGGTGACTCCGCGCCTGCTCTATGTCGCCTAGGTCTTAATCTTCTTTGCGATGACCGTGTGATCAGACCTTTGACTGGTAGCAAACCGTGTTTCTGGAACCTTATGACATTATACTTTGATGGATGGTGGTACTTATCAACGCAAGCAACAAAAAATCAATCGCTACTTGCATCTGGCTATGTACATTTGATCAAACGAGCATTGGCCTACGGTGAAGACGACGAGAAGTCTCAGCTCCTAAGCAATTTGTTCTCCTATTACCATAATTCACTCTTATCGAATCATGATGAGACGTGGTTGGAACCGTTTGACGCCGCCTTGAGCAAGATCGACTGGCAATACCTCGATCTGTCCGAACAGCACTTCCAGTGCAGCCTGCAACATTTGCCATCCTTAAATGATAAAGAGCGCGCGGCATACCTTTCGTTCCTATATGATATCCTCCGATGTTGGGTCAGGCATCACTCCCGATTGCCTACTGCTACCTTGAGTAGCGTCCGACTAGCGTTTGTGTTTTTAGAAAACGCTGTTGATATTTGGCCATCGGCAAAGGAGCAGACAAAAGCCCTTCACGCGGTTTGGAAGATAGTGGGCAACGCCGACTCGCTTTCGGCTGATATGCTTAGGCCGGTAATAGCCGGTCTGAAGAAAAAGGATTGGAACACGGAGAAGCTATGGTCTACATGCGTCCAGTGGATTCGTGAACTGACAGGGTTTGACCAAGATAGCGTGTCCATTTCTAAATGCCGCGTATTCAGTGACTTTATCGTCCAGTGGATATCCTCTCATGATTTGGAAGGCAGTGTCGAACGAGAATGGATCACGACTATCTGTGACCGATTAAACAGGAACTATAGAGAAGAGCCTGATGAATTTAATGAACTCGTTGTACTACTGGTAAATGTCATACAAGTATTCAAAGAGGATGGCACACGCACAGCAGGCTGGGATGCATTTACTGCTGGTATAAGCGGAAGCAAACAAACGCTTATCAAAGCCAGCTTTGCTGCATGTTTAGCGGGAACGTCCGTAAGCAAACGTCAGGCGGTATTGATGGAATGGTGTTTGGATCATTATATGAATAACACGCAAGACTGCTCAACCATGTGGGAACAGTTCACGGAACTGATAATTCAATCCGATGTGGACATAGCTGGCTTTTTACAATGCTCCATGGACAACTCATTGTTCCTCACTATCCGGCTATATTGTGAAACAAGATTAAGTTCGTGTGGAGGAAATGCGGAGAAGAAGGCAAGCTTTGCTGAAGAGATCGCAGCAATCGTATCGATTATCAAGATTCACACAGATGATGCGCACGAGATGCACAAGATGGTGTACATTCTTCAACCATTCGCGGAGATATTCATGAAAAACAAGAGTAGCGATTTAAATCAATCTCGTCTTATCGCTGGTATTGTCTCGCTGTCCCGTACAACGGCGCGCTGGGCTTCTGGGAAAACCCTCGGCAGCGATCATACACAGGGTCAGAAAATGTGTCCAGAATGGCGCATTTTTTCGCTATTGCTGGACAGCTTTCTTGGATCTAGGTTAGAAAAGGAGGAAATCGCCGGTTTCAATGGCAGCACATCAGCGTCTACGCCGCTCAAGAACTCGATCGAACGCATAGAGTCATTAAGATCGGATGAAAAATATGCAAGGTTTAATGACTTCTTCCGCCAAGGGCTTAATATTTTGAAGGATGACGAATGGACGATATGGCGCTTAAACGAAGCAATTGAGAGATTTTCTACTGTTTTCACTTTGTCATAAACCGAACTTCCTGTAGTGGCGAGTGATTGTTATTATCAGATCCTTAATCAAGAAGATCCTTGGGATTTGCTTAGGAGTTTTCTTATGCGAGCGTATCATGCTCCTCTACTCAGACGTTAGCAACCATCAGCCTTGATAGAGTATAACGTATGGTCTCTAAGCCATGTGAAATGCATAATCTCTAGCGGGAGGGAAGCGACACTTTGATCTCTTTGGAATTTTCTTGTCCTCCTTGATCCTTTTGTCTGGTTTTGCAATTTTCTTTTTTCCTATTAGATGCATCAGCGGGGAAATGCATTTGATAAACCAGCGTTTCTATTATTTTTTCTGCTGCGATAGATATCACGAAGAATCTTACAATGAAAATGGTGTAACGCTCTGTCGATCGAAGTTTCTTAATCAACACAGGCTGTGTTTGATATGCTCGTCTTTGTATCAAAGCCACTATCGATGTTACACCACGCCCTTGCGACTTTAAACAAGCCTATGTTGCTGGCTATGTTACACTGTGGTCTAGGCGGGGGCGCTTTCTAAACTATTTGCGGTGTTTTTTTTGTGGTCCTGAGACTGAATGCAAGTGCGGGCTTTTGGCTGCGCTCGGTGGAAGCCTCTTGCATGCATCTGTAAGCGCTGTTGACTGGCGAATCATACCTCTAAGGTTCCCTGGGAACTTCTTCTGTTCAGATAGTCTGGCCTGTTCATGTATAATTGCACCTATGAGTTTAGGAGAAAATGGTCGCAGCACAACTGACGAAGAGATCTAAGCGCAAATTCTGCGTGCTGCCAGAACTGTTTCTAGCAAGTTTTTCGGCAAAATAATCTAAAACCAGTAATGAGACGATCGTTCCGACTTGCAACGCCTTTTGAGGAAGCTCTTGCGTGTCCCACGAAAGAACGGAACACATATTCGTCAGAAAAAGCGCAGTTCATCAAATAGGACATTGGTCTCACGGTGAACTCAATTGTACTCTCATTAGTCTTTTCTGAGCCATTTTCTTCCACAAACTGGGACCCGGCTTTTTTGGCAACAACTGTTCACATCTGGTTTCTCGTTACGACTACAGATAGTATTATGGGCGCCTTTATGTTCTTGAACTGCTTCATTAGGTGCTCTATCGCCTCGATGCCCAATAGCAAAGAGATCAGCAGTAATAAAGTAGACAATAGCATGTCTTGTCCTAAAGTTAGAACACTTCTATGGCCTTTCTTTTTATCATTCTCGAAGATACTGCCTGGACACTTGTTACGCCGCTTAAGCCGTTTATGTGCTATCCAATTGCTTCATTGCTACCAACGCGTTCCCGTGCTTCTCTACTACCTTCTTAAGGAATATGGCCTCATCTCGGGAAATGTATTGAGACGCACAGTCATCTCTTGGCTTATGTACTTTAATTAGCTTGGTTTGAAGAGGCCCCATCTGAAGCCGCTTTTTGCGCGCATTGAACGCATTGAATGCATAAAATAACAGCTTCAGTGATGCAGTCTATAACCCCAACATATCACCCTGTTAACAACATTTCCTAGGCTGTCTTCCTACAGAAGTTGCGCGATTTCAAATTGTAGTACGGCACCAGTTTACCACGGTGCCAAGAAGTTTTCTAGGCATCCATATATTGATTTCAAGTAAGTGACATCCGTTCTGGAAAATGCGACATGTGTATTTGGAATAGCGATCTTAACTTCCGTTTGCTGTGTCATTACGTTTTGAAATGTTGTTCGACTTTTCAAAAGAATAATGTCGCATTTCCCGGAATATGCGATACACGAAAAAGGCCAAATTGTAACAGCATCTACTTCGGTAAATAGTCTGGCGTAACTGCGATAATGTCGTCCGCAATCGGAGATGCAAACGGTACCAAAGTGGTAGCACAAAGCGGAGAATGCATTCGCTTCAGAACGCCTAAGCACAACGTTTCCAGATATTAACATCTTCTGTTTTTTCATGTGCCCAAAAGTTGATGAACAATGACAATTGAAAGTTAGAAATACTGTATTGCTGAGAAAATGAATGTAAAATAGTACGTTCCAGCCATAGAAGTTCCGTTACGCAGCCGTAAAGGCGATCCTATTCCTCAGGTGATGGTTTACTGCGTTCACCTACCTCCAACCATTCATCTACTAAAAAGGAAAAAACGTAGAACGCGGCAATAGCTCATCTTTCCATAAACGGTATAGTCCGGTCAGGGCTTAGTTTTGACATTCGAAACTACGCAAGAGGAAGATATGCATGTGTCTCAAAAAGTTGCATGTACGCCAATACCATGATTCGTGATGCATGAATAAGCATTCAAGCTTTTCTCAGATTTCTATAGTGTCACAACTGCTTGACAAACGAGTGGAAAGATAATGTCCATCATGGTCAATGCTAAAAGACTCAGCTACGAAAAATGCGAGTAGGACTGGAAGTGATAGTAGAAAGCTGACTATTGGTAATCGACAATGGGAATTGTTCTGTAAGCTTCTTTGTTCATTCACAGACTTTCCAGATTTCTTTAACATAAGCGTGTTAAGATTAATAGACCCTGTGGCTTTCACCTTTTTAGACTCGCCTTCTTCCATCTCATTTTACGTATCTTATCAGCCTAGCAGAGAAATGGCTCTTCTGATAGTCTAAATGAAAAACGTTGTCTACAACTCGTTGCCATGTGTATGGAAGTCATTTCCAAAAACACAAAGGTTGATGCGGAAACACCGTGGCACGTGTCAAGAGAAACTTATTATATCTGATAATTGATCTGCAGAAGATTATAATCATTATTTCCGTCCTTATATCATGATGAATTGCAGTGGTATGAAGTTTCGAAGGATCACAATGGTACAGATGTGGGCTCGCGGCAATGTCGTGTGGACACGACGTGACTGCGTTCTCTTCCAACGCGCTTTGCACTGGAAAGCCCCTTTGCTGTGTTTACTTGAACTTTTTTTCCG
>JNDT01001746.1:0-15656 GCA_000697055.1 Saksenaea vasiformis B4078 | reverse complement strand
TTTTGCATCAAGGTATAAAAGATCATATGAAACTTGCCGGGTTTTGACAATGGTAGGACAGATGAATTACATGTGACACCAGTACGGTCGATGGTTCAAATGCGAACTGGGTTTAACTACATCGATAAAATCGACGAAAAATGGAAGGCGGCCAATAAACGTATCCAGGATCAAGAGAAATTGGAAGAGAAAACTAAAAATCCGGAAACAGCTAAAGCAACTGCAGTTCAGGTACGACCTAAAAACGTGGCGCGGTTGCACGAGTTTTTTTACTTGACGTGATTGCACACAGATATCACTGAAGAATTCAGAAAATGAAGGATCGGGTCGGCGGAATTTGTATTCCATGGCTGTTCGAAACGCCGATGACGAGCAATGGCTACCTGTTGCGTATTACAACGAAAGAGTAAGTCGAGATTTTTTCTGCTTAGCAACAAAAAAAAGATAGATATGATTCCCGCTGACAATTTATTGGATTAGTCACCGCAAGCGGAGACAGTGTATGAGAGTTTATACGCGACCAGCAAAGAGGAGTTAAAATGTACGATGACCAATGCTGATTACCTTGACAACATCAGCGGAATAAAACAATTACACTAAAGAAAAAAAGAAAAGAAAAGCCATGTGTTGTCTGCAGAACCAGAGAAGAAGTCCATTTACGGACAGTTAATAAAAAGAAGCAACTTCCCATGAGGATCTGCCATTTGATGTACTGATAAAAATAGGTCCACTCATAACTCGGAATCTAACCTCCCTCCGCTCAACGTTACAAAAAAAAAAAAAGAAAAAAATAACGAGAGGGATCTTTCATCGCGGTTTGTGTTCCTTCCTTTTTCCATCTTTTTACTTTCTCCATGTCCCGCTACGAGCATCCCTCTGGCGGCGGCATGTCTGGTATGAATGGATACAACGAAAGCACGACAACCTACGTCCAAAACGGTGCCACGTCTCTTGGACGACGACCTACTCACCTTGGCCGTGCACCTACTCGTCGACTTGCTCCCGGTGCAAATAGTATTGCAAATGCTAATCAAAACCTTCAGCGAGGTCGCACCCTTATTCGTCCAGATCGATACCAAGAACCACCACCATTATTAACAGGGAAACCTACCACGAGTCAGTCACTGTTTGACCCTTGGGTCCTCTTCTCGCGTGTTGTCACATTCTGGGCCCTGCCTCCGATGCTTCGGGCAATAGGAAAACACGACAAAGGGATGCAGCAAGCATGGCGCGAGAAAATAGCGTTATGTTTTATTATTGCCTGTTTGGGCGGGTTTGTGGCCTTCATCACCATTGGACTCAGCTCCGTTATGTGTCCCCCCGATCAAGCCAGGAACCAAGCTAATTTTGCTTCTTATAACGATGTCGTCAACAGTCGTAAGTCAAGTGTACCTGTCAATCTTCTTCTGCAATATCTTCTCAACTAGCTTGTTTTAATTTATTTGTGTAGCGTCGCTGCTGGGTATCCAGGGCTGGCAGTTTCGCGTCAACGAATCGGAAGTCGTGGGCTCTATCAACTTGTACGACATTGCGCAAGTACCTGGTACGGATATCACCAACTACTTCTTGCACGGTCAAGGCCTCCCCGAGTGTACATCCCAAACAAGCCCGTATACAGCAGTGAATTTCGATCCTTGTTCCGCAACCAATGGAAACAATGGATGTCCATTAGGACCCTTGACACCTGCCACCTTTTCTCAGATCCGAATCTATAACGACACACGCCGCGTCGGATACGACTGGGCTCAGCTTGCCTCAGCTCCGCTAGCCAATTTTCTTGTGATCGACGGTACAGTGTTGAACATGGATCCCTACATCAATTCCTACCCAGATCCGCTGGCTGACGACCCATTGGACGCTCTCATTCGCAGCGTACTTATGCAAACTTTTGCCGAAGGTGGACGTGATGCAACCAAACAGTTTTACCGCCAAGACAGCTTCCGCGCAACTATTCCCTGTCTTGTTGCTAAGTACCAAGCAGGTCAGATTGACAAGGCAACACCAGGATGTTTCGCCGCTGGTCTCGTCCTGTTCTGCTCCTTGTTTGTCGTTCTCTCCATTGTCCTCGCTCGTTTCCTGATGGCATTGATCTTTTCCTGGTTTCTGTCACGTCGTCTATCACGTACTCCACCTCCTGCCTCGAGATCGCCAAGTGTGAAAGATATGGAATTGTCAGCCATCAAGACCTCACCAACCTCGCCAATGGTGCACCACCAGCCCGTCCACATTGGAAATGATTTGTACACCGTCATGCTAATCACTTGCTACTCCGAAAACACTGAAGGCATCCGAGCTACCGTTGAGTCTCTTTCAGCAACGGATTACCCAGATGACAGAAAACTACTCTTCTTGATTGCGGATGGTATCATCACTGGCAGCGGTGAAACCATGTCCACACCTGATATGTGTCTGTCATTGGTAACCTTTGACAGCGAAGAAATGAAAAACCCTGAACCCAAACCCTACATTGCCGTGGCAAACGGAGCAAAACAATTCAACTGCGCCAAGGTGTACGCTGGTCATTATGGTAAGTAGTAAAAAAAAGAAGGTTGCACAAAGACGCCACATTCACACGTTGTTGTGTTTGTTTGTTTGCCACAGTATGTAAAGGCCATAAAGTTCCTATGATCCTTGTCGTCAAATGTGGTAACCCTGATGAGCAAGACAAACCCAAAGCAGGCAATCGCGGCAAACGTGATTCACAGTTGATTCTGATGAATTTCTTCAGTCGTGTAACCTACAATGACCGTATGACGCCCCTGGATTATGAACTGTTCCGTAAAGTTCAGTACCTGATGGGTGTCACCCCAGACTATTTCGAGATCTGTTTGATGGTGGATGCGGATACAAAAGTATATCAATCGTCTCTTCGACTACTCGTAAACTGCATGGTCAATGACAATCTTATCATGGGTCTCTGCGGCGAGACTAAGATCGCCAACAAGCGTGACTCCTGGGTGACAGCAATCCAGGTGTATGAGTACTTTATTTCACATCATCTCGCAAAGGGCTTTGAAGCTGTCTTTGGAGGTGTCACCTGTCTTCCCGGTTGTTTCTGTATGTACCGTCTGAAAGCACGCAAAGGTGATGGTGATTGGGTACCGATTATCACCAAGCCTGAAATCGTCCAGGAATACTCTCAGAATACTGTCGATACCCTGCATCAGAAGAACTTGTTGTTACTGGGTGAAGATCGATTTTTGACGACGCTAATGCTACGAAACTTTCCGCATCGCAAGATGGTATTCACACCTCAAGCTGTAAGTGATGACGAACGGAGGAGGATATGATATACTTATACCGACGTTCTTTAGATTTGCAAAACCATTGTCCCAGATGAATTTAAGGTGCTTTTATCGCAACGTCGCCGATGGATTAATTCAACTATCCATAACCTCTTTGAACTTGTGCTTGTACGAAACTTGTGCGGAACTTTCTGTTTCTCCATGCAATTTGTTGTCATGATGGATCTGATCGGAACCTTGACCTTGCCAGTGGCCATTGTGCTCACAGTTGTGCTGGTAGCCAACATGGCCCAGACGCAGATCACCAGCTTCTCTGTCGCGGTGCCAATGATTTTATTAATCATTGTTTTGTTCTCTCCTGCTTTCTTGATCGCCATCACGACCAAGAAATGGATTTATATAGCTTGGATGGTGGTATATCTGTGTGCTCTCCCAGTGTGGAATTTCATCCTACCAGTCTATTCCTTCTGGCATTTTGATGATTTCTCATGGGGTGAAACGCGTAAGGTCACCGGCGAAGTCAAAGGCGAAGACCATGGTAAAAAGGATGGTGTCTTTGATCCCTCCAAAGTGCCATTGAAACGCTGGGAAGACTACGAACGTAAACGCATTCGTGCTAACAAGCGACGCGAGCGGAAGATGCGAGAACTAGGCCCAACCCATCTTGTCCACAGCGTCGTTACGCCCGACGACGGAGAAGAACAGAAGACATTGTTAAACGACACCGACTCGACCTCGAATGTGTCCTACCACTCCGAATCTTCGATGCATTATTTCGACCCCTCCAAGGAATCACGAGGAAGAGCGAGATCGGGTTATTATCCCTCATTCCGACCGCCATCGCAAATGCAGCCGATGCAGCAGCCGCAACAGCCGTCTAGCTCTCCATATCATCATCAACAGCAACAGCAACAACAACAACAACGACCATACTCACCATCTTCATTATCTCATTCGCCTGCATTATCCCCTGGTCAAAACAATAACCCTAACCATCAACGTTTCTAATGCATCTTTCTTTTTCTTGTTCAAAATAATAAATGTGTCTTCTCTTGTACAATGATTGACAGAATCGCAAATATAATCGGTACTAAATCTAGCAGGTTATTTCTTCCTTCTGCTTTTGATGGTGTAGGTAGAAGGTTGGCATTGGTGTTGTTTTCGTCTGATGGACGATTCAATATTGGATACACCCACTCCGATTCCCAGTAAGGACGAGGATCGTTAAGGCACTGGTGAATAGGCATAACCCTAAAATTTTGTTGTAGAATAGGCAACCACTTCTCCGACATGGCTACTGTCGAATTACTGTTTTCGTGTTGCTTCCATAAAGAACTGTCAGCTTCCTTTTTTTACACAGCGTTCAGCCTTGCATTACCAATGTAATATGCCCGTGATTGTTATCTTGATTTGACCGACGTGCATCAAGCCACTTTTGGAAGTAACCATCGACTACGTCTGATGTGATCTTTCCATGTCCTGCTGTCCCTGCCTGTAAAATGAATACTGTCAGTTAAGGCAGAAGAGACCTGCTCACTCAGGCTGCTCACCATATTCCAATCGTTTGAATCTTGGTCCCACAAAAATGTCCTCATGCCCATCTGCCAAGCAATAGCACGTATTCTGTCATCAACGTCTCCATAGGGAGGTCTCCAGCATTTTGGGGTAATACCCAGCACCTCTTTAATTGCTTTTTGTGTCCAGTAGAATTGTGCTACCACTGCTTCATTATCCAACGTAGTCATTTGAGGGTGAGACCAAGTGTGAGAACAGATTGTGTGGCCGTCATTCAAAGCTCGTTGCGCAGCCTCTGGGAATCCAATGACGTTGGATCCGAGAACTGAACGTAGATACACTTTAGTCTGAATCTTTCTTATGTCACTTACAAAATAAGGTTGCCTTTTGTTTATTCGCTTTCTCCACAAGATAATTATAAAACCTCGGCTGTTCGTACGCCTTGGCCATTGGGTCTGAATACCATGCTTTGAAGGGTCCATCGTCGTAATTCAGACCCCAAACACCCGCATCTGGGCACATAGCTACATCATGAGGCAAGTAGGATAATTTTGGATGGGTACAGATTGTACTCGACCACCAACAATCTGGATCATTCTTGGTATCGTAATGTTCAATATCTAGTACCCAGTTCGTCACTTTACGAGGAGCAATGGTAGGCACTCGGCGCCAGTCGATCTGTTTCATCACCCGTTGCACTTCTGGATGACCCCTCGGCGGTTGTTTGAGCTGTTCGGGATAAGCCTTGTGGTCCAGCGGGAAGTGCCAATCAATTGGTCCTGCCTTCACATCTTTGTCTTCTGGCACATGTTGAATGACATTTGACGTAGGTAGCGGTACGTTGGCAAGCCAAATCGGTGATGTCTGTGGTGGAGAGGCTAGCGCCGCTGCTATAACTGCGCTACCAAGGAGAGATGCTGATATCATGCTACAAAGGAGAAAAGGTATGTATTTATTGAAATAGCCTCGTAAGTTTTTACGTAATAGTGGCAGCAGTGACAGATCCTATCGGAAGTTTTTAGTTAAGCATATACTAAGAAGGGCAAAGTATGCAAACATGAATAGATACATGATCTCTTCGTCACAGTAGGATTGATGTCCAACCACGCACGCATAACGATCGTAGCAAGATAAACAATTGACCTTTTGGAAACTCAGACTCCTTTATATGTTATAGTTGCTTTCCACGGTTTTTCTCATCTTCCGGAATCAAACTAGTTGGATCACTTGTCCATAATATCAATAGCAAGATGCTATATCTCCGCTGCACTTGCGGAGCCCTTTCGGTTTCCTTTGATCTCATCACTGTTCAATGCGTTATTGGCCCTTGTGCCTTTAAAATCCAGCGAGTGTGTTTTAAAATGTTTCTTGTTACGTGGATCATGCTGGTGTTGATAACAAATCTCGGAACGAAAATTGGAGATCCGTTGTGACTCTTACCAAAAGATGAGCAACCCCCGTCGGTGTGTGCTGCCCTGCGATCTCTTTAATTCCCATGTTACTGGCACAGGCTGTCTCTTCGCGGCTGCGATTCGTGACTCAGCGAACGTTGACATATTCCACCAGCAGCAATGTAGTAGCGGACATGACCAATCGAGGCCTCGTTGCCAACGTAACAAGGTAGAAGACGGCAGCAACTCCTGACAGAAATGGTTTGACATTCCCGTCCCTAGTCCTGAAATTATGCAACGCACAGAGAAACCCACCCCCATATACTGTGGCGTTGACCCAACTGCACCGAGTCTACATTTGGGTAACCTTGTCACCTTGATGGGCTTACTCCATTTTCATATCCGCGGTCATCAAACGATCGCTCTGGTAGGCTTCACTTTAATACCGAAACCATTAAATAATAATAAAACCCTGCAGGTTGGAGGCGCTACGGGAAGCATTGGCGATCCTTCAGGCCGAAATTCGGAACGCATTCCCTTAACTCGCGATGTGCTCGAACACAATATTCAAGGAATCGAACAACAAATTCATCAATTTTTCAACCACGGCGCGGCTTACGCCGAACGACGAGGATTTAGAGGTGAATACAAGACGCCAAAAGTACTGAACAACTACAGCTGGTTCAGTAATATGTCTGCCCTGGATTTTCTGGGAAACATTGGTCGATACGCACGTGTCAATACTATGCTAGCCAAAGAGAGGTAACGAGGATCTGAAATAATGAGGATCATACTCAGATAGAATTAGTGTCAAATCACGTATTGAGAGTACACAAGGCATCAGTTTCACCGAGTTCTCGTATCAGTTGCTGCAAGCTTACGATTTCTCGTACCTTTATGACAATCTCGAGTGTCGTATTCAGGTAAATCAAATAGAAAGCAAGAATACAAGAAAATTAAGTCCACATGTAGTTGGGTGGTAGCGATCAGTGGGGAAATATCACCGCTGGTATTGACATGATAGGAAGGAAAGGAGTACCAGAAGGTTTAGAGAACAAAGCATTTGGTATTACTATCCCTCTCCTGCTTACCTCATCTGGTGAAAAATTTGGAAAATCTGCTGGAAATGCGGTGTGGTTGAACAAGTCCATGACAAGCATCTTTGATTTTTACCAAGTACTTATTTTCGCCCAAAAGAAGACCTGGAAATGCTAATTATACTCTTAGTTTTTCATGAGATCTACAGATGCTGATGTGCAGAAATATCTTTCCATGTTCACCCTTTTAGAGCAAGAGAAGATTACCGAGATTATGGAAGAACATCAGGTAAATTGATAGCACACGGATGATAGCGATTGTTGACAAGTTCGAAGAAACAACCAGAGAAACGGGTAGCTCAAAAATGCCTTGCTGATGAAACGACAGAGCTGGTTCATGGATGTATGGATCGCTGCAGCGACTACTTTGTACTTATTCCTATTCTATAGTGGATGCTGTGCATCAAGCACAGACGGCAACGAAGGTGTTGTTCGGAGAAAATCTCGCCAATATTTCTGCGAGGGACATTGTGGACGCCTTTAAGTATGATATCAGTCGGTTCACGTCCATCAACCGCAGTCAGCTGGTAGGCGTTGATCTAGGCAAGATTGCTGTGCAGGCAAAGGCCACTAAATCCAGATGTAAGGCTGTCTAATGAATATGCGGAGAGTATGCTAACTCTGCCATAGCGGAAGCACAAAAGCTGATCAAAGCAGGAGGATTTTATCTGAATGATGTTCGCGTCAGTGACCATAGATACGTACTGTCAGAGACGGACCTCCTTGACCAACAAGTATGTGTGCTGCGCGTGGGAAAATCATCGTACCATATCGTGCATGCTACGTAATCATACCAACTCCATTATCAATCAGCGCATCCATCATTACAAGTAGAATATAGAAAACGTTGTGCTATAAAGGATAGATCTCTACATGTTCAATTAATCCTAGAAAAAGAATACTTACTTGCTCAGTATTACGGAAAAGACGCATTGGACCTTTATAAGTAACGCTCTCATCATCCGCTCCCTAAAGTCAGGGTTTATTGCTCGGGTTACTTTGTTCAGAATCAAAAGGCTTTTTTTGTTGCCATCGAGATATAAGCTGGATCTGCTGAGTTTTCTTTTGAATCACAAACCTTTGACAGCTTCCATCAATTGGGTGTGGCTTTGGAAGTAAGGCAGAATCCCTATTTTTTTATTATTATTGTTATTGTTATTATTATTGATGTGGAAGAAAAGAGCGTTGAAAGATGTTCACGATGATGAAAAAAAAAGAAGTCCTCGACGCCGTTACGAAGTCGATAAACTGTCTGTCAAAAACAATGGATGTTCAGAATCACGACTGTTCCTACTTCCGTACGAGATCATCACACGAATCTTTGTACTATCTTCGAATCCTCAGCTTCCTTTGGTCTGTTCTACGCTCAAGCACATGCTATACAATTGTTCAGATTCAATGAAAATAGAATGGCTCCTACATCGGCACAATCAGAACATAACCGATGCCTTGGAAGGAGGCCTCCGATTTACTTTTTTTAATACCCAACTCCTCGCACGATTCGACAAACTGTACGAGCAACAAACTTCTGAAGTAACTATTCCATATACGAACAAGATGATTCCCCGTCATTTGTTTTCTCGGCCAGATGCTCAGCTAGCACTTGAGCTGCTTGGTAGAGGAGCTTCTCCTAACAAACCCAAAGGGTACCCTCTGGTCAAATCTGCGCAGCTTGGTCGTACTGAGATGGTTAAGACGTTGGTAGGTTATGGTGCCGATCCCCTTGTACGATCCAATATGGCGCTGAGAGTATGTGCAGCCCGTGATAATCGCGAATTGGTGCTCTATTTCTTGGATGACCTTCAAATCAGGCCCGACAGTAAAACACTGGAAGCGTGTGCACAGAAAGGTTTATGGGATATGGTCAAGATCCTAGTTGATCATGGTGCAGTTCCAGATATGTCTACTATTAACTCCACCTTAGCATTTTAATATTTTCCCCGCATTCATTGTACATGTATTTCATCGAGTAAATTGTTTTTAACTTAGATCATCATCATCCATACTATTTTTTTTGTCCTGTTTACTTGCATATTATATCGATAATACTACGCAAATAGATCAACGTCTGCTTCTTTTACGGCTAGGTGATCTTGAGAGTGAACGAGAAACAGATCGATATCTCGGTCGTCTCGCAGAACGTGATCCAGATCTCGACACGGAACGAGATCGAGATCGGGATCGTGAGTGAACGTCCCTGCTGGGCGAATGTTGTCGCGATCGTGACCTGTAGCCACCATAGCTGCTTCTGCTACTGGATCTACGACCTCTATTACGGTGATATCTGCCACGTACGCTTCCGTCATCCGATTCACTGCTGCTGCTGCTGCTTCCGCTTGCACTTCCGCTTTCACTGCTACTTCCATCATCTGAATCACTGCTGTCCGAAAAACCTGAAGAGCTTGATACTGATGATGACGAGGATTCCGAAGCGGTATCAGAATCAGAATCAGAATCAGAACTAGAGCTTGAGTCTGAGTCACTTGAACTCTCGGTAGATGAAGAGGTAGAAGAAGACCTACGTAGCGTCAGCAACCACGCTACTTTCTGAACCTAAAGTCATCATACCTGCGCCTGTGTTTCGTTTTCTTTTTCGCTGCCAAAATTTTGTCGGCCAATCCTTTTCTATTCGGGAGTTTACTTCTCTCTGAAAACTGTACTTGGGCTAGTTTTACCTGTCCTGCAGCTCATCAGGGATAGTTGGCGCCATTAGATCCAAGGGCTTTGTCAGCTGCTGTGTACGAGTAGGTCGAGATTTATAACTTCTGGCTCCTTTGCATTCATACGTCTATTATCATAATGAGCAAGCTGATTCTACTAGTTGATCTCTCCTTACCCAATGACCGTAGTCTAGACATTTTTGGCATCTCGTTGATGCGCTAGCTTTAGGGGTCGAAGAGGGATATCTTTACCGTGTGAGCCTAAGCAATCTTCTGCACAAAGCGTCAAAATACCTTGGTCCAGTTTTATACATGAGAAGTCTCCTTTCAACCTGCGAGAATTTTTTGGTTGCGTTTGTCGCGGCCGCCTCCTTTTTTTGGCTCTGTCACAGATTGAGTCACAATTGAATTTTTTGCTGTGGATATCGTCTGTCGCTGGGCAACATCCCTAGCAACCAACATTATGCAAATTCAAAACAAAATATAGGCTGAAACTGTATACTGGTTGGACTGATAGATTTTTGGCATTTTACACGCCTTTCAGTGCGGCGGAGAATGGTATCGTTATGGCGGATAGTCAGACTCTTCGCAACGTTGATATTTCTGCATGAATGTCTATCTCTACAAGCTCGACCGTCCTTGCCCTCTGTTCATTTATAATCCATCATTAGGTTCTTCATTTTCCTTCTTGATATGTTTCTTTATGTGATGATACACTTCCTTACTATTTTTTCTTTCATTTCTCCCTTTCATAAATGATCTTCAATTGCGCAGACTTTTCGATTATATCATAGTTCTTTTTATATATATTATATTCTCTAATTGGAAGCCATCAGTACCTTTATTAGCGATCTTCTTCCTCTCTGCTCACGACTCCGTCTGAGTAATTATATAACCTGCCGAAGCCAATCGCAGAACACCACTTTCCACCTGGTGCAGCCCGCGGAGAACATTGAAACGCCGCAAATCGAAGACACGGATAGCGTCCCAATATGGAAAGAGGGAGGCCTCCGACAGCCAATCCAAATGGAAAGATCACTTCTTTACATTTTTCTCGTGAACTATATATGTGAATAGGATGCAAATAGTATATTTCCACTAGGTTCTTCTTACTCTATCTGGTTGTGTTTTTTTATCCAAAATTATTTTTTGTCAAAATGGAGACGAAACTGGCGATTTGGCAAGGTTAACCTCTGTGCATTTTGCTCATTGTTCAGCGCATTTGTAAATCTCCAGACAACATCCAAAAAAAAAAATTTCATATCAGAATGTAGCTCTTATTATTCTATTTCGATATCTGTATTTGTTTTCTTAGTGAGATTTTTTTTCCAATAAGCTAGTTAGCAAAAAGTCAAAGAAGGATTTACGGAAAAATTAGGGGAAAGCTTGTCCGTCTTCGTGCTTTGACTCGTTATAAACATGAACAGCAGAAGGTAAGAAAGCAAAAAGAGGAATTGGAAAAGATAAACAAAGATGATAGAAATACACAAGAAGTGCAGTCAATAAAGAAGTATACGAAATAAAATGGTACTGTCAATAAGACAAAGTCGATCGCAAGAATGCAAAGGTTAGGGATGGATATTAAAGTGACGTAAAGGAAGAAGACTTGCATATTCCATGTTTGCAACTGCCCAGATATACATGTCTTTTTCTCGTTATCAATCCACGCAAATGCAACGGGAAACGCCCCTAACATAAACCCGCAAGCGTTGCTGACACCTAGAGACGTAATCAAGGGCATCTTTGTATTGCTTACATTGTACATCGCATCAACTAGTGCAACTTGCGAGAAATAACAAGCCTTTTCAATCATCACTTGCGACGTAAGAACAGATATTGCAAGCAGTCAGAGCCATCATGCACATACAAAACATTGTAACCATTGTCTTCCATGTGTCTGACTGAAACTATCGCAGCTTGCTGCAATCCTGCATTGATTGACGTTGCACTTTGGTACCTCAGACCGTTGATATCGTGGACCGTCAATCTATTGCGCAACATACTCTCATCATTTATGATTCTTTGAATGTATCCAGTGTTGACATCAGCATCAATCAGGGTTGGCAATTTCTTGATGTTATTCCCGGCAACGATGAGTTTCCTTCCTTGCTTGGTTATGAAAGCCACTACGAGAAATGATCTGTGACAATCTTCAAAATATCTTTGACAAACATAAAATGTCTTGGACAAATCTTACCCAGTCTTGGATATATCTAAAGCATCTCGAGCAAATCTCAAGTATCCCTAACAAGTCTGAACTCTCTTGAGCAAAATCTGTAGAAATCTCATGTCAGAATTTTGGACAAATCTAACAAAGCGGCCAAAATCAGGGATATGTCCAACATTTTGACATGAGATTAACTACGGATCTGCCACAGATTTGTCCAATGTTTTTTCCCCGTAGTGATGTGTCCGTTTGTATGGTTCAATTTTTCTTCACGATGACCATACTGAACGAGGTGGAGGACCTGCAATACATTACGGCGGTTCTTGTATTATTAAGATAAGCCATAGGCAATGCTTGGTGATTTGACAGGGCATCGCAAGAGATATTACTATGAAGATGTTGAATTACTCAACATCGAAAGTGGCATTTTCCGGTTATCCTTTCCCATAGTGATCTTTTGGCTTAGCAACCAGCTTGATCAAGAGGAACAATCCTAATTATTCTTCATTATCCAAACGCATAACATGGTATGTAAGTTGATTAGGAAAAATTAACGTTCTATGTCAACCGTTGATATACGAAGTTCAAGTGATTAGAAGTGCTGCATTCCTTTTTTCCTTTGTTCAGGTCACTGCGATATTGTTTACAATAACGTCAACCTCCTTGTTCCAATCGACTTTTCTACTACCAGTAATAATAGTATTTGCTGTTGGAAACCATAAATCGTGGATATCGTTTCTTTGTGTTGTATCCAGACTTCTTTGTCATACATTTACTAGCACAATGTATACTCAGCATTACTCCGTCAGTTCGGTTAATTGGATAGTAAATTATAATTCAGTCCCTAGTTCTTTGACACAGAATAAACAATCCTGACCGAGTCTCACGTACTCTACCCGCCTGATTCTCGACACCAATTAACCGACACTTCACTTTGCTAACGTTAGTGGCGCAACAATGCATCATTCTTTGTTTCTCTCTCAAAAAAAAAGGATAAAGAAACATCTATCGCATATTCCTGCGTACAATATAATTCGCAACACTTATTGATTCATTTGATTTTCTGTTTCAACAAAATATCCTGTCACCGTACGTTGAGCTAGGGATCCAATAGCCAGCAGAGTGCAGACAAATGTAGAGGACAGCAAAAAGGCGACATGGAGGATAGATTGCCCCTGCTTATTTAGTTACTTTCAGCTGCTTATGTATTTTAGTTCTCTAAATCATGTAATTGTTCTGACTAGTAAGATATAAGAGGCAAAAGGAAAGCAGATGTCGGACCCAGACTCCGCCAGATGACGTAAAATTGTTTTGCCGAAACTTTCCAAGAAGTTCTCGAAGTTGCGCTCAGGTTCCAAGAAGTATATGGATACTTCTCGCAACTTCCATCCCGTAGAATCTCACAGAATATTCAATGTATATAAATACTTAACATCGACGTTCAATAAAAGATCATCATCCGTTTATCTTATTTTTTATTTCTTCTGTTTACGATTATCTTTGGTGGTCCCTTACCAGCTTGATTGGACTTATAGCCAAAACAGTAGTTGTGTACGGACACCCACGAAAACGACACAGATAATAAAGTAGAAGTCGTCGGATAGCACAAAAGGGCATTTCATCGAGATCTCGAATGTGATTGGACAAGACCTCGTGTAACAATCAATGCCCCGCGGGCAAAAATTCCCCAACGGGGAATCGAACCCCGGCCGTCGGTGTGAGAGACCGAAATCCTGACCACTGGACCATTGAGGAAGCTACATTTGTAGTATTATGTGTAAAATTTTCAGGCCTTGGTAAGGCCTTACCAAGAACATGGTCTTGGGCATTTGTATAGTAATTTTGGTCATTTTGTTCTTATCATTTGGTGATTTTTCCTTGCTTTGTTTGGCCATTCTATGAAACGTCAACATCAACGATCTACTCGCTGATCGTTACATCTGTTGTAGAATTACATTTTTTTTTATTATTGTCATGTCTGAGATATAATCTATTACTGTATCAATATAATAGACATGATCTTCGATCATATAAATACAGTCATAGCTAGTAATTAGTTCTTGGTCTACTTTTCTACTGAAATAAATGACACCCTTTAGTCTCACTGTACTTGTTGTATCCAGACTTCTTTGTCATACATTTACTAGCACAATGTATACTCAGCATTACTCCGTCAGTTCAGTTAATTGGATAGTAAATTATAATTCAGTCTCCAGTTCTTTTACACAGAATAAAACAATCCTGACCGAGTCTCACGTACTCTACCTGCCTGATTCTTGACACCAATTAACCGACACTTCAGTACTTATCAGTTCCAGTCACAACACAACAATTATTTTATTTTCTTTAATTTTCTTCTTTTTGTTTATTTTAGTTTTTTTTTTTGTTATCTTTTTATTTTGTTATTTTGTTATTTCTATTTTATTCTTATTTTGAAACTACTAGTATTAAATAAATGGAAATAAAGAAAAACGATAGAAAAAAAGAATGAAGAATACTAAGATACAGTTAGGAGTCGGCAAAATATTCGAATATTCATATTCGTTCGTACATATTCGTATTCGAATGAATATGAATATGTTTTTTAGTATTCGAATCAGTAACGAATATTCGCTTGAGAGCAATTAGCTTACTAATCGTTAACATGACTCTTTCTGCAATGTCAAAAAAAAACTGCAATGGAAGCATAGTTATGAAGAATATAAGTTCGTTGCCTTCCTTGATATTTCACTTAAAAAACGAACGAAGGAAAGAAAGAAAGAAAACGAAATAGAGAAGATTCTCTTTCTGCTCTAATGACGAAGACGATGTTGCATGCAACGAATTAGTAATTAGTCGAAATATTACAAGGTGTAGCAATGGTAACATTTAGCATAAGCATTTGATAAGAGATTCAAAAAAAAAAATAAAAAGAAGTAAAGGTAACATTTGTGTTTATTTCGAAAATGTGCAACGCTAAAAGTCTCAGAGATGTTCGTGCCCGTATGTATGTTTTTTAATGATAAAGGAGCTGTTAATTGTGCAATGCAGAAAAGAAGTCTACGATTGACGTGATTCCCGGCAAGATGGTTGAATGAACCGCGAGAGTTTAGATAATGCGGAAATTTCTGCGAGGCCTGCTGAGGCTGATGGTGACTGCAAAATAATAACGCAATCGGTACCTTTTTAGAAACGTCTGCCTCTGCTTCTGTACTACACGTATAGTAACTGTTTTATTAAACTCGTAACAGTTGCATCTTTTTTTTTGTGCTATCGTAGCGTGCACGTCAGGTAAGTATTCATCAATCGATCTACAAAGATAATGACGCCTTCCCAGTATCTGCCGTGAATGATTTGATTGGCTGATCATAAATTATGTCTTTCAAAAAGATGCTATTACGTGATTTTATGCGAGAACAATGACAGATCAACATCGATCACATAATAGCAGTCCTTTCTGATAGATCAATGATCTCTGCTTTGCGAGCGTATATGACACGCTCATCTTATATCATTGCGCAATTACCAGTAGATCTAAGGAATATTACGCAACAGCATCAACAGATCGTTGATTTCTCTGAAGTATAAATAGCATGGATAAA